>NW_010586110.1:146785-171207 GCF_000705375.1 Tinamus guttatus
GCGTGTTTGTGCGGGCCCCAAGATGGCGGCGCGCTGTGGCGTCGCGGTGTACGGCGGTGGCGGGGAGTGAGCGCGGGTGCCGCGGGCCGCGCTGCGCCGCCGGGCGCGGGGATGAGGTGACCGCCGCCATGGCGAGCGACACGGGCAGGAAGCAGTTCTGGAAGCGGAGCGGCGCCAAGGTGCCGGGCAGGTGAGCGGGGGTCGCGCGCCGGGGACGCGGCGCTCCTGCGCGTAGCCGGGAGGCGCGGGGGGCCTTGCCCTGCCAGCTCCGGCGTCTCGGAAACTGCGGGGACAGCAGCTTGCGCGGGTGGAAAAGTTGTCGGGGTCAATGGGCGCTGCTGAGTGAGGCCTTCAGGAGGCTCCGGAAAGTCCTGCGCGAGGGATGGCGGAGCGGCCGGGGAACGACGTGCCGCGCTGGAGCCCAGGCCGGAGCGAAAGAGTAACCAGAAACTGGTCTCCTAACGGAAGAGCAAAAACCGCAGCTGCTCTGCTGTGCTGTCCCCCGGCTTCTCCATGTAGTCAGGGTTCCACATGTACACTGTTTTGCAAGTGAGTTATGTGCCGGTGCTATTAGGCAAAGCTTGAGAAAACTGAGGAGTTTCCAAGTGACAGATGGAGAGTGATGGCCCTTGAGTGGCTCCACTGCTGCTTTTCCGTGCAGAGCGACCAAAGCCTCTTCCCTGGTTCGTACTTAGTCATGAGCAAAAACAGCTGCATTACAGCAAACTGTGCACAAACTTGGAAAAATGTTTCAAGATGGTGGGGATAATTAGTAACTTAAAGAAATAATAAGTGTTGTTTCTAAGAGCCTCTGAAAAATGCCCAAAGACACTTGACAGCAGAGGCCGTTCAGTCCCATGGGCAGACTGGCAGCGGATGGACTCCTTGGTTTGTATGGGATTGTGTGCTGGCAAAGGGACCACAAACCTCAGTCACCTCTGTGGTTAGTTTGGAACTGTCAGTAATGCCACTTTAATGTAAATCTCTTTTTAAGATTTATCGTGGCTGCAATTTTTGGACTTGGTTCCATCTCAGTTTGCAAAGATTGGATTAGTTTATTTTAGGCTCTTGAGATTGGTTTTGCATTATCGCCAAGGTCATGCTTGTTTATTTATGTTTGGTTTTAGTACAGGTTTTAGTGGAACTTATAGAATTGCACGTGACTTGCTTCTGTTGCAATAAGAGAGACTTATGCCAATGAATTGTATTGTTGTTTTGTTTCCAACATAACATGTGTTTTTATAATGCTGAGATTGTAGTAAATTAATCTGTAATTACAAGCTTAGTTATTTCAAAGTGCTTTTTGAGATATTCCTGTGACTTATGTTCTCTAAAACACCATGTTTTGTATACTGTGTCTCTTTTTATTATTATTATTATTATTATTTAATTTCCTAGCCTTATGCTTTAATAACTGATAGGAACTGAACTATTAGATTGAGCCAAAAGGTTAAATATTTACAGTTAGGTATTTGAGTTTTATTTCTCCAAGTGATAAGTGAAGAAGTGATAAATCAGAAACAGGAAAAGGTTCAAAAGCAGTGTGGATTCTTATTGTGGAGTTAACTATGTTCTTGTTGTAATTATTTTTGTGATAACTTGCTTTCTTTTCCCTTTAGTATCCAACATGTGTATGGAGCTCAACATCCACCTTTTGATCCATTATTACATGGAAGGTAAGTTACCATAATATTCAAATAACCATGGTAATTTGTATATCCTCTCTCTATCCTTCTCTCCTCCTTTTCTTCCCTGTTGCCTAAAAAGCTATTGTTAATCTTCCCTTTCCAGTGGTTGTGAGGAGCTTGACTTCTCTGTTCCAACTTCTGGTTTGTGACTTCCTGATTCTTATTTATTGAGGGTAGCAAATCAGCTGTTCAGTGTTTTTGCTGACAGAGTTTTTTGAATGTTTGTTGTCTGCTTGCAGTGCCCTATACATTAAAATTAACATTTACCATACAATTTTAATTTAGCAGATAAAGTGTACGCTTTAGGCGTAAGATGTTTTTTTCAATGCATCTCCCTGCTGATGGGCTGCTTATTTCTTTTTCTATTCTTAAAAGAAAGCCATTAAGATTCAGTCCTGAAGTGATTCTGATTATATTATGTATCATTTTGAGGCAAATATAAGCATTTTGTTGGCAAGCGAGAAGGTTATAGGTTATAAGAGAGATTTTGAAGTAAGTTAAGAGCGTATTGTCTCAAATTATGATTATTGGATATCAAAACATATGTGAAAATATCAAAATTACACTGAAAATCATTAATAGCGAAATTATTTTTCATGCTAAAAACATACAATTAATACAACTGAACAATTTTAATCTCCTTACTGCTGTGATATCTAGCAAAATGAAGTACAGCATTCTGACAGCGTCTCCTTTTTGAAGTTTTGCTTTTTTTTTTTTTTTTTTTTTTTTCTCCTTTTGAAAAACGTTTGGTATAACTTTGTAAAGAATAAAGTTGTTTCTGACTTGCTGGTACATTTCATAGCTCACACTACTGTTAAAACGACGCTGAAAGAGAATTTGGGGAAAATTGTACAGCTGGCAAGTAAATAAAGACAGTGAGGAAAAGCAAAGTTAGAAGGAAAAGTATTAGCTTGGAGGTGGTAATTCCGGTAGAGTCTTTTAGGGCCTGATTTGCAAAGTTGCAGGAAACGTGAAATGTCCAATTAAACTGAGAGACCCAGTAACAAAAACTGGAGCCTCATTGCTTGAAATGATGGCAGGAGAAAAGCTTACTGTTTTTATTAAAATGACAGTTTAGGGATGGCTGTTGTAGGACCCCTTGAGAAAGCAAGTCTCAGGAGCATGCAACAGTAACATTTCTAACTTTGTATCAGGACCTTGTAAAAACTTTGTTTCTGAGGTCTCTGCCAATGATGTTTCCTGCTCTCTTATTTTAACGGAAAAAGATAGTGGGAGAAAAGAAGGGCTAACCATAAAGGATGATTGAGTGAATGGCAGTTTGTTGTGTTTTATTTTTATTTATTTATAATGGAGGCTGATTCAGCTTGTTGCCTTATTTAGCTGAAGACTGAAAGGAGATGTGAGAGCTTTGTATTACTGTAAAAGAGGATGAGTGCCAAACTAAGGAGGATTGCTTGGTTCATCTATTCATACACTGCATCTTGTTAGAGGGACACAAAGTTCTGAGCTTGTCAGAGTACATTTAACCTAGTAACTGGGAGAAATCTGCTGATTCTAAGAAGAATAAAGTTCTGAAGCAGATTCTTGATAGGATGTCTGAGTGGGGAGAAATGGTAGATTTAATGAGTTATGAAATGGAACTCAGAGTGTGACAGCAACTGTATTACGTAATTTCTTGTAGCGACTTGGGGCTAGGCTTGATGATTTACACACCAATTGCTCTGAAAGACCTGGAACGTTTATAGGAGTTCATGAAATAAAACAACAAAAATGTGTGTTTTTTATCTTAAATTATTCAAATAATATTATTTTATTTGACTTTTTTTCATTTTCTACTATATGCTATTTTTGTTGTGGTTGGAAGCAGGAGCAATATGCATGGAAAGAGCTGAGTAGTTGCTGCTTACCGAGTGTTAAACCCAGATTTCTGGTTATTTAGCGTATCCTCATATGTCTCTTGCTCCATTACCAGTTCTTTCTTTCTTTCTTTTTGAATAGCTTGATAAAAACAAGTTCAAAACCACCTACTACTCCAGTGAAACTAAAGAAAGTCAGCACCTTCCAAGAATTTGAAAGTAATACAAGTGATGCTTGGGATCTTGGGGATGATGATGATGAACTCTTAGCAATAGCTGCTGAAAACTTAAATACTGAAGTGGTCATGGAAACAGCTCACAAAGTAATTCAGAATCACAGCAAATTACAAGAACAGCATAAGTTGCAGGAGGAACAGCTACAGGAAGAAAAACAAGTAGAATCTTCAGAAGTGTCTTCAGTTGCCTATGTTGATAACAGGCTTGTTAAATCAGTCAGTGAAGGCCATACATCAAGTTCATCAGGTATGTTAAAAATGAAAGAGATGTTGAAAATCCAATTAGGATTATATTTTCCTTTAGGGGATTAACCCATTCCTAACATTTTCTTAATACCAGAAGAAAATATTGATCATAAAAATAATTTGAGGGAGATGCTGCATGTAATACTGAGTTTTGAATTATCTCAGTGAAAAATGCCTGGGGAAAAAAAAAACATTCTCAGTTTTAACATATCTTTGTTTTAGGAATTAAGTTGTACTATTGAACATATTTTAATCAAAATATATGCAGTTTAGAGTAGTTTTAAAATATTTGTACAGTTGTGGGAAACTTGCAGTGCTTCTCAAACAAATATTGCAAATGTTAGTCAAATACACATGTTGCTCCTGCTATTCCTTTGTCATTTGAAGTTCAAAATGTGAGATTTTTTTTTCTCCAAAATGTAATTATATGTAACTTCACTGAATCAGAATAAACTCAAGTTATTAGTAGCCTCCTTACTGCCCGTGGCTAACCTGTGCTGCTTTTTCCCTTCAGATAACGCTAGTGAAAATTCTTCCATGCAGAGATCACAGTCCCTTCCACAAACTTCCACACCTCCCTTGGCAAGTGGAGTGGATCACAGCACCTCAGTTACTTCTGCATTAACTGAAAGAGAAGCATCCCGATTAGACAAATTTAAGCAGCTACTGGCTGGCCCTAACACAAATCTTGGTGAGTATCTATGAATCATCTAAGGCCTGAGTTGCACCCACATAAGTCTGTTGTCTCTTTCAAAACTTGTTTGAAATACTGTTTTGCCTGAAGATTTGGTTAAAATATAATTCCTTCGACATTTAGTTTACTTTGTAAAAGAAGGGCAAAATATACCTGATTGCTTTATTTATGCTTGCAGTATGCAATTTGCATATTATTAATGCAATATGCATCTTATTAATGAGTGCTTTGTTTGACCTAGCCATTGCATGTTCTGTCATTTCTCACATTAGTTCTTTCTATTGGTCTAACCGGTGGAGAAAAAACAAAGCAGAATTAGCTGAGTTCAGTGTTATTGTCTGGGAATGGAACAGTGTGCAGTGGAAGTTTTATGCTTATAAAAATGAATGCAAAAATGATTAGGCATTGGAGTATTACTGCCTGTCTGCACAGTGATTAGTCTTCATGTTCAGGAACTCTTACAGGAGTTAGGTGTAATCTGAATGCTGACAGTATGTTTGTGTGAAAGCAACTTTATTGTCAGAAAGCAGACTGTTCCTTTTGTAGATATGTTTTAACTGCTGAAAGCTAAATATAAGTATTGAGCTGATAATTTATGGATTAAAATGGCTCCCGGAGTATGAAAAATGAGCCCTGCACTGTTTGTCTGCTCTTAGGGCTCAGTGCTGAAGTTACAGCTGCTTCTTTTGGGAGGCTATCACAGCATCAAGTGGTTTTGCAGCCCAAGTGTGAGTCTGGAGAGCCTAGGAATAGCAACTGAATTTGGATAAATCATTCGCTCACTTAAAAGTAGGAATTTATGTCAAGATAATTAATAAACAAGATGGCTTCGAGTTACACCGTTCTGAAAGATATCTACAGGAAACGCCTGTGGAAGGAAGTAGAAACCTGCGTGTGTGTAGTTCTTGAAGTGATTGACACTTCTTCCTGGTAGTTGTCATGGAACTTCTTCAATGCAATGACAGTGGTGACTTTTTTTTTTTGTATGTGTGTGTGTTTTCTTTGGAAACACTACTTCTATATAGCTACACCAGATTTAGTGTGAATTATAGGACATTCTGATAAAATGGAATTCTGAATAAAATGAGTTGTTAAAAACTCCATGTTTCATATAGGCTTTATTATAAACAAAGATCACTTTTGCTTTCTTTGTGATCTGACAGATGTTATCAGCTGATGTTAAAATTCAAAATTAAAGCTAGTTTTTTTAATTATTTTTTGAGCAAGGTGTTCTCATAGTAGAAGCTTTCTTACAAAAATTCAGAGCTAAAATAAGTTTAAACCTGTCCATTTGACTTTTAATACCTTATTAGATAGAAATACTTTACTACCCAGTAAATTTAAAGAAAAAGGTATAATGTTTTGTAATGGAGAAAAGGAAAAATAGCACTGTTCTTAGAACTCCAACTTCTTGTTGAAGTACTTGCCACAAAGTAATGCCTTTTCTATAACTACTCAGTGATTCTCTTGCTATCTAATCTTAAATTAGGGCAGGATTTGAGGCCTTCTGTGAATAATAATTTTAAGTCTATTTTTAAATTTTTGATGCATGTGCTTTGACTTTTGGCCTTAGCTAGGATATTTCTAAAAGCATTTCCTAGCAAGGATATAATGATATATAGTCATATTTTATATGATCTTTCTTAGTTTAAAATGAACTATTTTTGGCCCACAAATGCTCTATGATCAGATCATCATAAAGCTATACTTGATGGTTATGCATGGGCAAGATATTGATGTGTGTGAAGGTGAGATACAAGTGTGAATGTATGTTTATGGGCATATTTGCACACACAGACATTCATATGCACATAGTTACATACATATGTATATATGCATATGACCATATATACAGCTCCTTTGTGATCTTTTATAAAGGGCTTTTCATTTTAAATAATATTAACAGTCTGGGAAATAATAATTTTTTGTTCTGGAAAATGCTGAAAATGAGTTAAGGTGTAGCTAGATACCAGGCTCCAAGACAAGATATGTAGTGAGTAGGAAGGTAACAGGCAGCTGTTCCTTTTTGTGTGTGTATGTGTCTTGTGCTCTGGTGTGTGGGGGCGTCTCTGTTTTGTGGTGCCTCCATGGATGGTTGGGTTCTGTTTGTCACAATGGTCAGAATCAGCGGGCAGTCAGCTTGAAGCAAAAATTTCAGTTCGTTTCTGGATCTTATATAGTCATGTTGGCTGTGCTTGTCAAGTCATAGAAGTAACAGCATCAGAGCATTTCTGTTCACTTTGTTTTCTTGAGATACATTTCCATATTATAGAAAGAGACTATGCGACAGGTCCTTCCAGAGCAATATAAAAAATAATAAGCTGTGAAACTGAAAGAATGACATGCATATTTTTAACTCGAAGCTTTTCTCAAATCGGGAAAAATCATCGTAGACTAAGAACACAGAGTAGTACAACTGACCTTGAAATCCTTCCAGTCACACTTGAATAATTGCCAGACAATATGTTGTAAAGTGCAGTTTCATTTTTTATGTCAGCTAGAAAGGCTGAAAGAGTATGTTCTCTTTCATCAGGAAGCTTAGGAGTTTTCAAAAAGATGGACTATGCACATAAAGTGAGAGGTGCAGATCGTTAGCAGACTTCAATGGCAAAAACAGATTTTTGGGTCTGACTTTGGTCCGCAGGTTGGATATTGTGATGCTGTAGAAAAAAGTGGATTCCATTACGCCCACTAATTACACAGTGAATGAAATAATATACAAAAATAGATTGTGGTTAGGATTTGAACCCTCTGGTAGTTATTAGGTAAGTGTGCAGTAACAGCACCATTCAAGTTTCTGTGTATAGTTTTATCTAGTAGATGCTTATGCACACAAATGGTTATGAGCATGGGACACAGTTTGAGGTGTGAAAAAAGAAAGAACATGAGCTAGAAAAGGAAGAAGAAAGCCTAGGACTGTCAGTGATTGATGCATCCTTTTCTGTGCTCATCTGAATGTAACTGTTAGAAATAAAAGAAATTAATTTGTTTACTTATTTCTTGCCTGTTAATAAAGTGCCTATGTCTGTGGCTCAAAAGTGCCTGTGACTGATTTTTTTAATATATATTTTGTACAGTTGAACTAATAAACTCACTCTTGTAATTTCTAATTGCTTTTGTAGTTGTTTTGATTCCTCCCCTAAGTCTTCCTAATCCACTTTTCGACTCTGTCCTGCAGGCATCTTGTTGTTTGCATGCTAAGTAGATGCAAATAATATGTCTTATTTCCTGTTAGCACTTTGTATTTGTCTATTGCTATGCAGTTATTGCCTCTTGTGTAAATGGGAAAGGGCAATGTGGTGTGGGTATAAAGAGTAGGTAGCTCTATGGAAAAAACAAGCAAAGAAGGAAAACAAATTCCCGATTTCAATAGAAATGATACTTCTGGATATGATTCATGCTGCAGGAGAGAAGTGTTCAAAAACCCTACCAATAAACCTCCAAGTATTAGTATAAAGCGAAGAATGGGAAGATAATCTCGTAAAATTATAAAAAAAAATTTGCTGTGCGAGTTGAATCTTGTTGTAGCAGGAAATGTGTCCTGGTAGAAAAGACCTGATACAAGAAGCAGCGTTAGTTAGAGAGGGATTTGCGGCCAGTCCACGTCGAGCAGGTCGTATTGAAGTGCATTGGATGCAGATTCAGGAAGAAGGATCTCTGTGGAGACTGCAAAACAGGGCTGGTTGGTGGAGAGCTCCCGAGGAGGTTGTAGGGCCTGCGTCGCGAGGCTGCCGAGCGTGGCCACGCGCTGGCGGCTTCGGCCTTGTTCTTGCCGTGCAGTGACTTCCGTGTAGCTGTGCAGCAGCGTTCCAGGCCGTGGCTCTCCTGGCGTTACTGACCAGAGAGGGGCTCTTGCTTGGTTGTTTTCCAGGATTTTTTGCAAGGTTGCTCTAAAGTGGGGAACAAGACTTCAACAAAAGAGCATTGGGAAGCTAAGTCTTTTTTTTTTTTTTAAGTTATGGTTATTATTAACAGGTTTACATATAGAGGAGACTCTACGCCTGTCTTATTTCCAATTTTGGAAAGTTTGGTTCTATGAAATTTGTTGGATGTGTGTCTTTAAGTAGTCTTATACTAGGTTTTAGAGTGGTGTTTGCAACATGTCTTTTAATATATTCTGTTGTTTTAAATCTCAAAATGACTTTTCTTTCACAATGTATTCCTGTCTGAAGGAAATAGTTTTTTTTTTTAGAATACTACCTCGCTATAAGTAATAGCGCTATAAACACAGACGTGAAAATGGTTAATTGTACTAATTTTAAGTTACTAATATTGATGTATCCTATATTCACTGTAAGGAGTTCTGTCTCTACCTTTTTTCAAACTGTAATGCATTTTTACTAATTCAAACAAAACTGCTGAAATGAAAACTTCTCTTTATATAGAGCACCATGAACCTCTGACTGTGATCCTCTTCCAGCCAGTCATTTATTGTTGCAGTAGCTAACAGTGTGAAGATTTGCAGAACATATAAAGAATAGCTGAATCTTTGATTAATCTGATGAAGAATTAATGCCTTATTTCATGGGAATTTTGTCAAAGGGTGTAATCTCAGATTATGTTATAACAGTAGCTAGTTGCTTCCTTATACTATAGTAAAAGAATTTGAATGGCTGTCTAGATGGGAGGAAAATTAGTAGATATATCTTCTTTACACCACAGTGGTCATCTCTTATTGAAGCCATTTCAAAAGCAGGTATTCCACTTGTTTACACGTTCTAAGATCTATATTAAACCCGAGTGAACACCCGAGTGAACACAGTAATTATTCCATTCTTTTATGGATCATAATCGATAAGAGCTCTCTGTTATGTCCTTTAAAACTTTTTGTCAAACTGAGGTTATTGAGAAGTTTCAGTAACTTTGCAAAATATATTAATTGAAATGAGTTTGATTAATTTTGTTCCTAGTCTTATTATCTTTAATTTCTCTGCGCTGAACTCGCAGCCATTTATCTCTCTCCGTTCGTGGTCCTTCCATGTCATTTAGCATTTTATTGCCCCCTGCAGTTTTGAATCATCTGTAATTGATCACCTTAGTGCTTTTTCTTCCTCCAGTTTTTTTGATATATAGTATATAGTGAACAAAATGTGTCCTAGCACTGCTGCTTGTGACAGATCACTAATCATATCTATCTTTTCCAACTCTTATCAGCCAGAGTTGTATCCTCTGATTCCTGTTCTAGTCAGTTTATCTGCAAAACATGCTTGCATGTGCTATTAATGCTCAAGACTAATAAAAGTCAGTAGTTTATCAATAGACTTTAGACCATCTTTCTTCTTTTTCTAATTAAAAATCTTTCAAAAGAAATTTGTTAAATATCCTTAAACACTTTGTTATGTTGATTGCTTTTTGCAGGATTCGTGTTTCGTCTTTCTGTTTTCCACAGTTTGGTCTCCGAACTTGTAGATTTAAACAATATTCTGATTTATTCTGATTGTGGCTTTTCAGGGATATATCACTTTATAAATCATGTTTTTTCGTTGTTTTAATTGGATAATGTATTGAAATAATTATTGAAAGGTATTTTTACATAGTTAATCTCAAAATATTTCTCTTTTGTCAAGATATTTGTATAGTTATCATAATCATCATTGTATTACATGATACGTGTTGACATAGTAAGACGTTATGTTCCCATTCTGATGAGCTCGTCAGATTGTCATTGCTTTTTACTGACAATTTCATTTTGACCACTAGCGATCCCTTTTCCTTTGCTATGGAAAGAGTCCTTAACTTTCTTACCTTTTCCTGTCCTATTGCACTCTATCGTCATTGTACCAAAACTGAACCAAAACCAGAACACAAAAACCAACCAAAAAAAATCCTAAACTTCTCCATTTTCCCCCCACTTCTTTTACCAAGTCTGCTGTCTTGCCCGTGTTTACGCTGAGTGGCAGCTGAGTGTCTTGGACTACCTGTTGCTACTTTCTGTGCGCCTTGATTTGATTGCGTCTGTGTGTGTTGGCAATGCTGCTTTACTGAACAGGTACCATTTTGGGGCTGTAGTGATTTAGCTTGAAAAGCTAAAAGCTATTTTAACTCATAGTTCAGGACTCCCAACCATGATAACCTACTCAAAATATATTTGATTGTTGCAAGACTGTTTTCTTTGGTCTCATAGTCTTGCTTTAAGTAAATGGCCGAATTCATGGCCGAATATAGTGCCACTTATATAGACAGTTTCTGTATCTCTTTATTTTTAACTTCTTTTCTAAGTGGTAGATAGTTTATAGGAAAGCCATTAAAACAAAATGGAAAATAGACTGTGTTGTCTCAGCAAATTACAGTTGGTTGCTTTCCTCTTTGTCTCGATAATTAAAATCTCTCTTTTCTTACATTTTCTTGCAATTTAAGATTTATTATTTATTTACTTTTTACTTTTTTATTTATACTTTTTATTTATGGGGTTTATTTACTTATTTATTAATTTCACTTTCATAAGCCTAGCTTTGAATTCATAGGGAGGTGGTGATCCAAGAGGGTAATTTCAGCTTGTTAAGAAGATTCCATGGGAAATTCTCTGCCTAATTTTGATTTTCTGTATTCTTTACAGCTGTGGAGTTTACTAACAACTTTCCTCTTACATAGCAGAAGATATCGAGGGATGTCATAAAAAGGAAGGATCTCTCTGTTTGTTAAATGGAAAATAGGGCTGATTTGCATTTTTTTGTTTTGATTTTTTAGTAGGGGAATTTCTCTAGAGCTATGTCTTGTGAATTAAATAACTGCGTGAATTTTGTAGCTTGGTTGTGCATCCAGACATCTATTTATAAATCTTGACTATTTCATTTATGTCTGTCTTTTACTATAATTTAGCTATGAAAAACAAAAAATAATTTAATAAGAAACAAATCCAACAGTAATGGTATGTTCCCTTCATCTAGTAGAATGATAAATCTTAGTTGTATAAAAGTCAAAGAAAAACATTAAAAAAACCCCAAACATGTTTCATGTTGCCATTCACAACACATGAATGTCAAAAGTGTTTTTGAATAGGATATTAGATAGCTCACTAGGCGTGCTGAGTTACTTTAAGAAATATTTCAAGATTAAAAAGTTACCAAAACATAACTATGTTATGTTTTGAAAACTACTAGCAGTTAGATTGTATTTTTGAATGTAGATATTGCAACAATGTTTCTTAAATCTGTTTGTTTAATTTGTTTAATTTAATTTAATTTAATTTGGTTTAATGTTTAATTTAAAGTTTAATGTTTAATTTAATTTGTTAATTTATTTTCTTGGTAGTACGAAGCTTTAATAATACAATAAATAACTTTATGCCACAGTTACCTGTTCTGAATCCATATGTTACATTTTATAATTAAAAGGAGGTTAAAACAAAAGAGAATTACATATACAGGTCCAGATTTAGCTGTATTACCTATCTGTTCATTTAAAAAAAAAAAAAGAAAACAAAAGCAAAACAAAACAAAAAAACCTGTCTTATTCATGATTCCATGATAGCACAGATCTCCATATTTTGTTCTCTAAACAGATCAAGAAGTTCTTAGGCTTGGGTAGACAGATAGAGAAATGGACCTTTTTTTTTAAAAAAAAAATTGTGTCTACCATAATAATTGTCCTATTCACTATTTTGATAACGAACATTACTGGCCTTACTTGTTGCAATTCTTTCCTAGTGGTTTTATTAATCTTACTTTGGATTTTATTTTCCTGATCTTCTATTCACATGCTATTTCTTACCTTCTAATATCACCCTCATCTGCTTCTGCTTAGCCTGTTGTGTGACAGAGCAGACCAGATCCGCTTGCCTGTTCATTCCTAAAGAAGGTCCTGAAAAGGGTCTTACCCTTTCTTTACAACACGATAGTGGACTTTATTTTCTGCTTTCTGCATGCATTCAGAATAACTCTTTGTTCCATGGAAAAGATTAAGGGCAGTGTTTGCTTGGAAAAAAAATTAATGAAGCACCTAACAGTGCTATTATTCATTTTGGAAACCAGTTGCTGTGGTTGCCATAGTAATAACAAGCCCCTTATTAAAGCTATTTTCTATAAGTGCTGCCTGCAATATAACAAGCTGTTGGGGGAGCTGCAGTTCTGTGAATCTGTGCTCTTGGTAGAATTTTTCATCTATGTGTAGTTAAATTATCCGAGGATTTTATGTTATAGAAGTATAAAACGTAAATCTAGTTTATCTGATCTATTGTGTAGTTGTTCATGCAGACCATCACTTCACATGGTGATTTACAGTAATCTCAATGAAATAACAGCTGTAATGAAAATGAGTAATGCATACAGAGAAATTTTGAACTCCTTCAATGTTTCTAGCATAATGATTTTATACTTTATTTGTAACTGAAGAATGATGAGCTTGTAGTTCCGAGAAAAATACTTGTAGGCTTGATGGTTTCCTCTAGTTGGTTTAGGTATAATGGGTAACAGCTCTTGGGGTTAGGAAGCTGGTGAATTAATGGCGTGTTTCCTTGGCGGAATCCTTTGTGAAACATTTCTAGAATGTAATGAATCTTTACATCCATTGCAATTAAAGGATAGGGTTTTCAAATTTCTTTTAGAGTAATTGCTTTAAACGTTTTCTTCTTCAGAGAAGAAAGATATAACTCAATGTATTGCAGTAAGCCAAATAAAATTATTTTTCTTCCCAAATTAAATGAATTATCTCAATATGAGGAAATTACATACAACTTTGTCCTTTCAGAGTTAGACATACGAACCTGTCAGTGCTTTCTGCAAAAATTAAATATTTTTTCCTAAGGAGAATTAGCAACTGGCCAGTGTTAGCAAATAGCGATTTTTTTGACCTAAAATTCACAGGGGGAGATAAATATTTTGATACTTCCTGGTTACAGAATTATGTAAAAACAGAACAACTTAAAGAAAGAGTAATAACTGGGTTTTGTAGTGTTGCTTCTGAAAATATCCTGTCAAACAGAGGCAGAGTTTAGAGGCAGGGTTTTACAGCTACTGCTCTAAGATCTGGCTTATTCCATAACTGAGCTAGTAGGATGAACTTACTTCTGAACCTATTATTTTGGCAAATAAAAAGATCTGTTTATAATATTTTATAGCTTCTTATTTTCAAATAATTTATAATAGGATACTTTTTTATTCTGCAATTTTGAGAAAGTATTAGTTATATTGAAGCAATGGCAAAATTTTAATTGAAAACCTGTGCCTGATTTCTAGGTGGCATTAAAACTGCTCTGTAGAAATCCATGCAGGGTGACCTGTTCTCCAGCTCATAACTAGGACAGCTGATTCCTTGGGAAATCTACCAAGGAAGAGACTTAGTGTAATGACAGTAAATTGAAATTATTCTTCGACTAGGGAAAATGTAACATTTCAACTAATAACAAATAGGTTCAGTGCTTAATTAGCTATTAAATTGAGGACAAGCTACAAATGAAAGTGCAAGTACTTGGTTAAGGATGGGTTTCTTTTATTGCTTTGATTTAAAGGATTGACAATTATGAGGTACATGTCTATAGACAAAAAAAAAAATTGACATGACAGCAGTTTCCAAGTTTGAGAGCTCCATCTTCACATCAGTATTTCTATATTGCTGCATCCTAAGCAGTTAGAAAATAATAAACATACTGTGTGGTTGGAGGCTGTTTGTCTCCTGTACAGTGGAATTAGGGTAACTTCAGATTTGTTTAGTATTTGTTCCCACTTCCAGAGTTCCAGTCCAGTGAGTGCAACAAAAACCAAGAGTGAAGAGAGAATGATTATTTCAAGAGAAGTTCATGTTTGTTTGGAAGAACAAATAAAATTAAGTGTATTTGTAAAACATTAGCCATTCCCACAGCTGTAGTAAAAACTATAGAAATTATAGAGGAAGCCTTTAGTTAACTGAAGTTCTTGTCTTCCCTCTGTCCCTCCTACCATCCTGTTGCAATGCATCCCATTTTTCTGGACAAAATTGGTAGTATTACTAACTAGATTTTTTTTTCCTTTTAAGAAACTGCTCAAGGGAAAAAGAATCTAGTTGTATTTGACCAGGAGTTACAGAACAGTTGTTCCTTTCAAACGGGTTTTACTGAATAAAACTGGACATTTGTATTCATTCTTTGCTTAATCATTAGGGATGATGGAAGAGTAGAAAATCCAGAATTTGAACACACCCTGCACCCAGACTCTTTGCTTTGACTCCTGGGAGCTTTTCTGCATTTGATGCTATATAGACAATTTTTGTGGCTGTTTCCTTTTGTATTCTATTGGTTTTCTTGCTTAAGATGGCTTGGAATCAGTCTAGGTTGCTTGCTGAGACTAGGCTGTGGTTGGAGAAAGACTCCAACATTTTGCCTTGTTGGAAATTGTTTGATCAGAAGAAGTTTGTGCACTGAACATTAATGTAAGTAATGTATGTTTTACATTAAGGACTATATAATAGTTCTCTTGTATGTTGTTGAAGCCTTTCTCTGTGTCAATATTCTTAATTCTTTTAAAATACCATAGAAAAGCTTACTCTTTTGCACTGATGTAAACACAATTGCATTTTTAGTCATAGTATTACATAGGTCTGTTACATACTGCAAACCTTTAAGACTGGATTTTTTTTTTAAAGTACTTTAATAGTGATGCGTCATGTTCACCTAAACACTTTGAACTTTTAGTTTGGTTACAGCAGTCTAACGTGAATGACCCACAGAAGGGAACACTGATGTAATGCTCTGTGAGACTAGATTCCCTCTTTGATGAGGGACATTAGGGCTTAAAATTGCTACCAATTATCAGTTTCATTTGCCAGTGCATACTTGTTTTTATCACTTTTTTTTTTTTTAAAAAAAAAACTTTGCTAAAACTTTCAAAACAGTGGACAAAAATCTTGTATTTTAGCAACAACAAAATTCAGATCTGGGAACCTCAGTCTATTACAAATTTGATTTCTTGCATTCAATGTTAACTTCTACAATAAGGATTTTATAGTAGGGGCCATTTTTTGTTAGTGTGCCGTTGTCAACGTGCATTTTGCAGTTTGTACCTGGTAATTTTTTGCCTGAATTTCTGTTCACAGAATGCAAAATATACGGTACTGAGTGTCCTTTGAGGCTTTATGTATAGCTGTCTTATGTCTAAGGAACTTCCTTGCGGCCTCCCTCTCTGATCTTTGTCAGTACTTGTGTCCTGAAATGGCTGGATGGCAAGCTGGTTAAATAATAGAGTGTCAGAGTGTCTCCAAAGTAATTAAATTGAGGGGAAAGATAGAAAAAGTGAAAACATTTTAGGATGAAGAACTCTTGAATTCTATTTTCATCGCTTTTGGAAAGTGATCCAAAACTGGATTTATGGGATCGGATGGCAACTAATGTTGCTTGCGTGTAAATTCACAGAGAATTTCCTTTGAGAGCAGGAGAAACCCTTTTAACTTCCTCAACCTCCACAGTGACAAGTTGGACTGCTGGGTAACTTGGCTACTTAAGAGCTTTTTAGTTGCTGTATTTGAAAATTTTATCTTGTTTTATGAAAAGAATTAATTTCAGGTCTTTCACATGAAATCCAGGGGGAAGAAATGTAGATACTGGCATGCCATGTGATCTTTCAAGCTATTCATTTGTATGTTAGAGAAATTCTGCCTTTTCACCCCTTTTCTTAGTGATGTTAACAGTCATGTATTGCACCTTTCTTAAAAATCGAAGGAATGGCACCAAAAAAAGCTTCTCTCTTCATTTGTATATATAAGTCTAAGCAATTCTTGTTATTAGTAGCAATGCTTTTGAGTTTAATACCACATTTTGTTTGAAGAGTTGTAGAAAGTATCTAATAGTTCCATTGAAGTTCAGTATGAAGTGGATATTTAAACCTCCACACGCACAAAGCCTAACAAGAATCAAAGTCAATCTAATCATCACTACAGGCACTTTCCCCAGGTTCTTTTGAATCTTCAGGTTTACCATTGTGTGAGAGGCTCCAGACTGCCTTATTTAAGATGAGTTGATAGAAAGTATGACTTACTGAGGAAAACTGTGCCAGTAAAAGGCTCTAAACACATTGCTGTTTAAGTGATGCCTATGGTATTAAAGGACTTAAAGCAAAGTAAGACTGATCTTTTAGCTATAACTCCACTACTCTCCTGTGTTTTGTGCTAAAGGTTGTGTTTGTGTGAGTGTTCTGGTACAAGACAAACTGCTGTTATAGAAATTTTAATAATGGAGTTTTGCCCTTTTCCTGTGAGGCATTTTTTCTTTTGCCATGTGTTTTTTTTTTTTTTTTTTTTTTTTTTTTTTTGGTTTTTTATGGCATGTTTCTGCAATGCCTGGTCTGTTCCAGCTGAGTAGACTCCAACTCTATTCTGGCAATCTCTAGCTCTAGATAAATGTTTGAGTAGTAAAGGAGAAGTTGAATGGAAATAACTAATAAGATGATTCATTTTTTTCAACTAGGGAAGCTCAGATGTTGCATCAGAGTAGCGAGTCTTCACATCAGTGTCTTCATGTAGAAGTGCAGCGCACCTCAGGGAGCCGCGGGGTGCGGGAGCCTTGGAAGCTGTTGGCAGGGGTGGCGTAACTGGCTGCGCTATCGCAAGTCATGGAGCTGAGACCCAGGGCCACCAGGGAGCATTAACGGGGCTGCTGGAGCCTGGTTTTCCTCTCCGTCAGGATTCGGATTAACGGGCAGTTCCCATGGAACTGCCTGGCTGCTGGTATACGATGTACAGCCGACTTCAGGCACGCTTGGGCCGTTCAAAAGCTGTGTCACAAATTGAAGGCTGATTTTATTATTATAATTTTTTCTCCCTAGTATGGCTTTGTTATCATTTGGTATTACTAAGTGTTCTTAGCATCAACAATAAATCCCATCTGAAAAGCACTGTTGTGCTTGCATGTATCTTTGATAAGATACAGATGTAATGCATGTATTTTGTGAGTGTTATTAGAGCCTTGCTTCACTAGAAGATTTACATGCCCATTTAAAATGGTGCTGTACACACATACTTCGTTTGTTCTTGCCTCTCGTGTCCCTGGAAGCACCTTGAGTGTGTGTGAGGGACAGCCTGGAGCTCTCCTGCTTTGCCATCCTTGCTGGCAGGGAAGGGCAGGTTCTTGGCAGCCGTTCTGGTGGAGTCGCAGCAGCAGAGCGTGCTGTGCAGGACAGCCACCCTGGGCAAAGCTCGAGCAGTCTCCTTTGGGGACAACAGTCACGGAGACTTGCTACTACACCTGATAGAAATTACTGGCCTCTTTCAGTTATCATTTGTGCTATTTGTCACTGGCAAATGCTTGTTGAACCCACTGTAGTGGAAAATTAAGACCAAATTATATATGATTTTCAGTGTAGTCCGAGTTTCTGGAATTATGGAGGATATAGGGCAGCAGTCAATGTCTGTGGAAAAAGTGTAATTATCAGGTACTCGGTGCTAATGGCTGTGTGTGACTTAACTCTCAAATGTGCAATCATCTGCCTGTCCAACTGTTTCCATACTGAAAGCACATACAATATGACTTATAAAAGCAAAGCAAAAGGAAAGCCTTGAGAAAATCCAAAGAATCTTACATGACCTAAAAATAAAGGAGGTATTAAATGCAAGAAGACATCCTCCAAAAAGTAAAGGTCTGTGTTTTTGTTCATTTGTTTGTTTGTTTTTTAGAGAAAGCATTTGAGAGAGAGTTTACAAAAGATATGAAAACTAGAGTAATTATTTTTCTCAAATTATCAGGAGTGGGAGCATCGCCAAAGATTCTGTAGGGCCAACATACAATGCAGATATAAAAAGTGCATCAAAGAAGATAAGGCTGTGGGAGACAAACTTTTTAAATTTGTGTTCGGTAGTTCAGTATGGAAGAATGCGAGGAGCCCAGAATCCTCATGCGTTAGGATGGGGAACGTTATGGAGAACCGGTCAGAGGGTCTGTGTCAAACGAAAGTTTTTTATTGTGAAACCTGGGGACAAGGAATGCAATTACTAGGGCTACATTCAGCTGGATTTCAGCTAGAAATTATTAGAGGGGAAAAAGGCAGCACAAAACTGCTGTGCTGCTCCAAGTCATTGATAACCTTCATCTTGAATATTGTGCACAATTCTCACCCCTGTTTCAGAAAGACTATAGAGAAAAAAAGTTAGAAAAAGATGAAGATGTGGAATAATTTCTCTACAGGACTGGCTAAGTAGTCTAGGATTCTTAAGCACGGCAGAGAGAGAACAAACTCACAAATGGACTTACAAATAGTGAATGATTTGCAGAGAGTAGGGGGCAGTTTTTCAGTCTTTCTTTCAATTCAAGAAGCAGAAATATATAGGTAATATGACTGGCTTCAAAAGGTTTTCTTCACACAGTATTAAATATTTATTATGTAGTTCCTTTTTCACAGGATGAAGTGGCTGCTAAAAGTTTATATGGATTCAAAGGCTGAGGTATGTGAGGAAAATCCTATGAGGAGCTGTTAAATACGAAAATGCTTCTTCTGCCTGTTTGACAAATGGCTGGAGGCTGGGAGTTACCAGCATCTTCTCTATTTTTCTGCATTTTTTTCACCTATTTCTGAGAAAAGAAAAATTTTACAAATTAAAAAATTCCTGCTGTTTTAGATATCAGGGAAAACAAAAGATCTGTATAACACCGCATATCAACAACCTTTTCTTAATTAAATCTCATAAAATATTGGCTGTGATATCAATGATATTGAAAAAAATGGGGGTGTAATTATGCCTTTTTGATGCATTCTTTTAAAAATTGACTGCAAATCAGATGCCCTTCCTCAGAGAAAGGGAGCAATGTAAATGGAAGACACTTCATTAAATTTTGTTTACTTGCAGCAAATCAGTGAGCGTGAAGTCAAAGGTGAATGAATAGTCTGTTTCCTCTTCACGTAATGTTTTGTGTATTCTGTTTTTTCTGACTCGATCCTTACCCTTTTTCCACTTGAGATGGAAATAAGCAGTGTTTTAAACACCTTATTTTGAAGCTGTATGTAAACAGGTTTATTTTTGAAGTTCAGACTTATTTACTCTACAATGAAAATCAGTTGAGGATGATTCCTTGGAAATCATTTCAGTAATACTTTGTTCTTGATGTAGACTTTTTTACTCTCCTGTGCTTAAGTTTTCTTTTATAAAGAGCAAGCCTTTGAAACCCAGCTTTTTGGAATGTGCATCGTATTTGGAACTGCACAACAATTGAGACTATACCCAATTAAAGGAAATCTATCTTAAGTGCAGAATATTGTAAAAAAATGTAAACTTGCCTAAAGCCAATATTATTTATTTTTAATGTCAAGAAACCTTAGTTCATTGATGCCTGTAAATAACTGTTTAGTTTTAGCCTAGAGGTGAAGGTTTCATTTGATCTACACTCTTTGATGTCAAAACTGTCCTTGCTGCCTCCTGCACGCAGAAGGAAAGTCCATCTGCATCAGAGTGTTGGAAAGTTTTGCTAGAACAAGCTATATTCACATTTGTTTACCTGGTGACTATATTCAGTACTGAGTGAACTACTGAAGAATAGTCTCTGTTCTGGATAATTTGTCCCTGACTTCATAATTTATTCTGGTAGTAAACTTGCCTTTTTTTTTTTCCCCCCCTTTACACATATGGATACTTTTGAGAGGTTTATACTGAAGATATGTTTGTGCATGGATTCCTATTTAGGTGGAAGTCACGGAGGGGGCAATGTCAGTAATGTGACTGAAAACAGTATTCAAGGGAATATAGAGCAAGAATGAAGCCACAAGCGAAAATGTTATTGCTTAAAGTAACAAAAGTACTTTGAGTTGCAGCTTATTTTCTCTTTGCTGTATATACTCTCCTTATTGCATAGTTTGTAAATGATGTGCTTTTGTCCTAGTAGTAAGGACTTTTAACTTTAGCAAAACATTTGTAGTTAAAAAGTCATAAATAAATGCATAAGATCTGTTTCCTCTCAGCTAGACAACCAGTGGCACAAACAGATTAAAAAGGTAATTCATAAGGTAGCATAAATACCGTGTAATGGCTAGTGGAATAGTAGGATGCACAGCTAGGATGTCTATTAGGGAACTAGCTGTTTCGCTTCTCAAAATGTAAAGAATTTGGTTTTAAGTTTCTTCTCTAGGCCAAATACCATGACTCTGGTGATGATAAAGCTAATGTTTTAATACCGCTTTAAAATATCTTACTTCTGGTATTTTTCTGTACTTTATTCTGTTGACCACTACCTTCATAACCTGTACAAAGTCCTGGAATGCAAACCCCTTGCCAGTAAAGAGCAATTTCTCAAGGACAAGTAGTTCACTCTAAGCAATCGTGCTTTTTTTTTTTCTTTATTTTTTTTTAAGAAATCATTTTATTTTGTTTGAAGCTATCCTTGGTGCAGCCTGTTCCTGGCCAGCTGTGGTCAGCACCTCAGACTTGCCGTGTGCCCTCATGCCAGATTTGTTGCACACTTTCTTGGATCTTGCATATTCTTGGTTTTTTACAGAATCCACTGGTGTGTTTTTCACTGTTCCAGAAATTCCTTACTGCTTTAATTTTAGAAATGCTTTTCACTCCTCAGTATATCACAAACCAATCTCCCTGGCTTTACTGTCAATATATCTCTGTGCCCAAACCTAAATTTTGATCTTGAACAGGCAACTTTCAATGATGTTTCCTATTTAGTGATAGTGAAATTCAGATGCTGCTTCTTATAAAATTCCTTTGCCCTTTCCTGTTGAATCTCTCATGTTTTCAGTGATAGCGTGCTGATAGTGAAATTGTACAAATGTGTGATATGGAGTTCAATTTAAAGTTCATCTTGTCTCTTAGTGTTTATAGTCTCTACAAGTTCTGCTTTCGCTGTTTCTTTAATGTGTTGGTTCACACCAATTCCTAGAATATCCTCTACTGCTGTAATTGTTCGTTTACCCGTGCTGTGTTCTTCCAATGCACATAAAATACTTGAGGAAAGAAGATTTCTGCTTAGGCAAAAGTAGATTCCTTGGAGCTGTGTATATGAGCACGCTTGTGTGCTTCCTCCAGCAGGCATATTTACTGTTCAGAACTACCATAAACCTTGTAACTGTTTCTTGGAGGCTAATGAGGATTCTTTATTTTTTGTATATTTTACTTAAACTCCGATGTGTGCTACAGCTTCCCTTCCTGATTTTGGTGTCCTGAATGCAAATATAGTTGCAAAATTATCTTAGAAGTTTGGAAAACATGGAAGACATTCTTTCAGCAAAAGCTTCAACATAAAATTTTCTTGTGAGGTGCTATTATTGAAGAAAAAAATGTTCAAAGGTAAGAAAAATGTAATATAAAATCCGTATGAAATAAATCTTTGTACAGTTTTGTCTCTAGACTTCATTTTTGGCAGCCCTGTCAGCATTGTGGTGGTTGTAGTTACACAGAAAATAGTGTAATTTGAAAGCGGTAACATGGCATCAAGAATACTAACAATAAACTGTTATGGTTCCTGGTTTATCTAATTATAATATAGTGATACCCCGATCTTGTACCACAGCTTCTTTTACCAAATTGAGTTTTATTTTTCTGATGAAAAAGAGTTTGTTGGAGCAGAATGTGCGAGCTGGCTGCCGAGGTAGCGATGCGGTGTCCGGTTAGCTCCGGCACGAGGCCCTGCGAAGCCTTGGCCCTCGGCAAGGCGCTCGGCTGTCTAAATATCTGAGCCTAAAACACCTCTGAGCTGCCAAGCTTGGGTTTCTCTCATTGAAGCTCCCTGGCAGTTTTGGTTCTGGAGTTGATACAGGTAAAACGAGCTCTGATTTCTGTCTGCTTGCTCATGTGTGTATACTTGCAGGCTCAAGAGCAGGCCACTTAAGAAAAGGATGGGAGGGAAGTACTGGCATTAAATTTTTATGTAAGCAATTCGTACTCTAAATAAGCGACATGTTGCATAGGTACGGTTTGTAAATCAGAAATCAAGTAGTCATCAGTTGCAGTGAATGTAGTTATATTAAAAGCGATGTAGTGTATTTATCTTGTTTTTGTCATAGAGATGATGGATAGGCCATGAGTAGTTTGGAAGCTAGTTTTTGCTTTCTTTCAACTTTTAATTTCTTCATGCTATATATTGTAAATGTTCTAACCAAAGAGTTAAAAACAAAGCAAACAAGCAAAATGCCCACAGCTTTGTGTTTGAAATACACAAACCTGAACAAAAAAAGGAGGAAAAAAAAAAAAAACAGAGAAATATACTCTGTTAACTCAAGAAAGTTGAATTAACTCTGGGTGTATAACTTGTGTGAATCTCTGCAATTTCTCTTTTACAGCCTTGTTATAGTAATAATGTGTAGTTTAAACAAAACAGGGAAGTAGAGAGATGTCTTTTTTGGACTGTCCTTGAATAGAGTCAGATTATACCCTAATAAGTGTAAACCTATTCATGTTTTGATTTCAGTGTTTTGAAATCATTATTTTGCATTAACTTTTGCTTTAAATTAAAGCTTCAGTACACTTACTGGCACTTGAATTTGAAATCATTCCTCATTGTCAGGTTAATAGAAATTAATCTGTTTGTTTTGGACACATTGCATGGAAGTGATTTAAAGTGGCTCCTTGGCCAGTTTCAACAGTTTTGTGAAAAGTAATGTAACACTTGTAGTAACTACTGAAATGCAAAAAACATACAGACTATCTGCTCTGCTAGTCATATTGCTGTCTTAATAAAGTCAATGTTTATCAAATACCGATCTGATAAGTATGATAACAATGCTGAAAATTAAACTTTTTATTCATCACCCAAAGATTTAATGAGCAGAGAAGTATATGTAACTATAAAGATATCTTCTGTTCAGAAATTCAGAGAAACCGCTCCCATGAATTTCCTCTTGTGAAATATATCGCAATTATTAAGTGCAAACTTTGAGGAAGTTGCATAGTCAATTTTTCTGCCAAATTGTGATTGTACAATGTTATTTTTTTCTTTAAAATCTTGCATAGAGTGTTTTTTTTTCCATACTAATTCAAGCTAAATCAGTTTTAAGTAGGGATCTCCACTATTTATGGAGTGTTTCAAAGTTTGATACTGTAGATATGTGGGGAAAATGAACTTTTTAGATTCATTTAAAAACTTGTGGATTTCCACAGAAATAAACTAATCATGAGCATTTCACTCTGAAGTGCAAGCAGTGGGTTGCACAGAGCAAAGGGAAGTTACAGCTGGGAGATGACGGAGCCATTTGCCACCAACATGTGATTTCCTCTTTCAGAAAACTTTGGAAATTAAACTTTTGACCTTTGTGAATGAACTAACGATTCAAAATAGTATATACAAGTGTATTTTGGATGGAAGTGTGTGTGATGGGATGAGTTTATTCTTTAGCAATTGCTATGCATCATTATTTAAAGAAAAAAAAAACTCTGAAAGGATTTTTTTTTTTTTTTTTTTTTTTTAAATCTAAGACAAGATCTAAGGAAACTTTTTGCAGAATAGATGAGGGAAGAGCAGGGATGTTTGAATTAGCAGCTGATGATTCAGCTATCTGTGAATCCTGAATAGATTCTGTTGATTAGTAAGATTAAACATCTGGATAAAGACTCAGTTTCCAGTGTGACACAGAGAAATCCGATGTACCTGTGTCCTCAAGTGAGAAAGTGGCCTCTTTGATGAGGGGCCTGCACAGGACACCCAAGCGAGGTGAGCAGAGCGAGTCCCTTGGTGGCTGCCAGGTTTAGCCAAGAGTTGCTTGAGTATTTAATGTTTTATACAGGTGTAGGCTTAAAAATTGTAGGCTTTATCAAGCCTTTTTAATTGCTTTTTGTAATTTAAGGGTTAATCATCAGATCTTTATTGTGAGGTCAGGAGTCTGATGAAGTAAAGATAGTAAGGACACAC
>NW_010586110.1:171218-239892 GCF_000705375.1 Tinamus guttatus
TCTTTCCAAATATTAATAGTATGTTCTTTAATTTGATTGTCCCGTATTGAAGCAAGAATGCTTTAAAATTTTTGTAATACTAGACTTCATTGGTAAATCTGCCTTCCGAAAGACTGAGCTTTGTTAGTTTAATTTTTAAGTTACATATGTAGTAAAAACCTAATCATTTGCTATTTTGTATGGTTTGTTTCTAGATACTAGATATCTCAAGTATCAAGATAGTTGATTTGCAATATTTGTTAACTGGTATATATTATTTAAACATTAATTCATTTTATTACACTTAAGGAGTTGAATGGTTGTCTTTAATCTTTTTCTGGTGTTTATTTGATGTCAAATGTACATTGTACATTTGACCTAAGAATGACTGAGTTGAAAGCATAATTTTTATATTTTGACTATTTTGGTTTCATATAGGAAGTATGGATTTTTAAAGTCTAGAATTTGATTAGGAAACTTGTCTTTTTTTTTTTGGTATAATCTTTCCAGAAGATCCAGTTAGATTTTTCATATGTAAAGTTCTAATAGACCTGTAGCTATGCCTAGTTTCTAACGTTTTTGGAGACCTTTAGGTGTAAATGTGTATTTTACAGTAGATCTAAGAGAGGTGCAAGAAGGGAGCTAAAAATCACCAGAAATATGCAGTGGTTGTAAAAAGATGTTAAGTAGGTGAGTGCTTTTTAGCTTGGAGATGAGATAACTGAGAAGAGAAATGAGAGATGTATAAAATGATGAATGATGTGAGAAGTGTGAAAAGGGATTTCTTGCAGTGAATAAATAGTAGGAAATAAGTCAGACTTCCCTGCCAGTCTGACATTAAAAGGAAGGATTTTTGCTTAACACATAATAAAGTTGTGGAGTTCTTTGCCATGAGATGTTGTGAATGTCACAAATGTGAATGGGTTCAAACACCATTAGACAAGTTCAGGAAAGATGGGTCTCTTAGTGACCATTAAATTCAGTAGTGCAGATACTATTCTGTGTCTAAGGAATCTTTAAATTTTAGGTTACCAGAAATCAAATAAGTCACTTCATACTTGACCTATTCTTCCCATTAGTATTTGGTATTCTAGTAAGAATTCTCTTTTTTTTTTTTTTTTTTTTTTTTTTTTTTTTTTTTCAATTTTTCCTTCATGTCAATGTGTTCTAACTTTCAAGGGTCTCAGATGAGGGGAAAAAAAGAAAGACTACCATTAATGAAAATCTTAAACTGTAAAGACTGTATCTTAAACTGTATAGAATGAAGACAGTTTCACTGGAATCAGAAGAAAGTAACCTTTCTTGTCAGACCTTACTCAGAACTCACGGTTGACATTTTCAGATTAAAAAAAAAAATCCCTCAAAATGAATATATCACATCTGTTGTTAAATGCAGATGTAATTTAAGACCTTTATGTTTTTGAAAACTTTTGGAGCCTTGCATATCTGCCATGTTTATTGATGGAACACTTGACAGAGATACCAAAAATACTTTTATAGGAGACTTTTAAAATTTTACTTCTTGATTTCTGATTTTTTTTTCTGTTTTTCTCATTTTCTGCTGTGTTTTCAGTCTGTTGGTGGGCAGTGTCATGTCACTGTCACTTGGGTTTAGGTGATGTGGCCTGGCTGTTGGAAATGAGAACTCTCTAAGGTGCAGCTGCTCTTGACTTGGATGATCCTGCTGCTGAAAGTGAAAAGACACCATAATTGGTTGAAAAAAAAAAAAAAAAAAAACCCTGTATATTTATATAGAACTGTAATGCTTTTCTTACTTCAGTACTTGTTGCTAACTTCATGTCCGTTTGGGATAGTCCTGCGTTGATTGAAATCCTAAAATCAATCATCTACTTATGACCACAATAGTCTTTGTTTTCTGCCTCTTGCTCATGTTATACCCTGCTGAGTATAGAATAAGTAGCTCTGCAAGAAGGAGCCAGAGAGGAGGGCTCCCAGATTTTTTCAAACACTTTGTATTTGAAAGGAGAACGCTTTGAGGAAAGAGAAGAATATAAAGAATGAAAATGTAATATCAGTTAAATTCCAGCATTCAAACATGAAATATCATTGTTTATGTAACTACTTCCTGCATTTTTGATTAGTATCCATATAGGTTTACTATACAATAGGGCTGAGTATCACTTGCATATTAATAAGGCATGTATATTGAAAACAATGCTGGGAAACACTCCAGAAAGCCACCGTGTTGCACTCGGTACCTATTCTCACTGCTATCCCTATGGATCCTGTATCTTCCAATTCCTTAGAAATTCTGTATAATTGATTTCATTTGACTTCAGGCATGATAATCATTGTAAATAATAGTGAGCAATATTTTTCTTCTTTCTCATGATATATTTTTCTTTTAATAGAAGAATTACGGAAACTGAGTTGGTCTGGAATTCCTAAACAAGTTCGTCCGATTGCGTGGAAGCTTCTTTCGGTAAGTGGGCTGTTTTTTTTTTTTTTTTTTTTTTTTTTTTTTTTTGGCATGTAGCAGTAATAGCTTTTTAGTCACTGCAGATGATTTTCCTTGACTTGTAACTCATCAGCTATACTTCAAAACATTTTGTTTTGTTCTTGAACTCTAATGAAAGTTTGATTCTTTGCTCAATTTCAAGCTTAATTTATCAAATCTTAAGTAGGGGAATGAGAGGTAAGTAAATCATGTCAGTTACGTATCTTTGTTTTTCATCCTGGCTTTCTGTGAAGGCAAGGCTTTTATGATAACGATGGCCTGTTTCAATAAGATTTGCCAGTGTGGTGGAGTGTTCAAAGATAGGTACATTCCTACAGGTTTCTTGAAAATAGACAGACAGCAGAGGAAGAAGAAAAATCTCAGTGTCCCAGCAAAGACTTCATTCTAACTACTCATTTAAGCAACTGCCAGGGACTCATCATAGAAAAGATAAATACTATATTGAAGAAAAGCTATGATAGAAGCTTGTGTTTCTTTGGACTGTTTTTCTACAGCAGTTCAAGATGAACAAATCTGAACTGCCATGATTCTAACCTTTACCTTGTGACATTGGTTCAGCTGCTGTCATTTCAGGGAGATTCAAGCTGATAAAAAAAGTGATTAAGTTCTTAATAGAGTGAGTTTTTGTTTGCCTTAGCTCTCTGAACCTTAGCCAGAGGTAGGAGGAGGTTGGAACTGTAATAGCTCTGAAATAGATTGATTGAAGTATCATAGAACAGTGCACTAAGATATTTAAGTCAAGCAATCATGAAGCAGAAATTTGTGGGAATTGAGGCTTTGCTGGGTTGGTGTCAGAGCTGCATTTTTTTCTCAATATTTGCCTTATATTTCAATAATTTATATTTAATATCTTTTGCAAAAATAGAGTGTATGCCTGATAGGAGTATTTTATATGTCACTTTTTGAACTTGTCATAGCAAATGGGTTGTGAGTTTTAGCTGTTGTTTGTCTCTACATGGTTGGGAGAAAAAGTTGTGAAGATGTTTTTATCAAAAAGAAGCAAATATCTTATGCAGCCTGCTCTCTAGAGCTTGCAGAAGACACTTTATCAGCAAATCTTCACCCATTTAAGAACTACTTAAAATTCTGAGTTATACACACAACAGTTTAGTACTATTGAATTTTTCAGAGTGTAGGCTTAAATAGCTTTCCTTTTTTTAGAATAATTCAACAGGGAATGCAAAGTACTTCAGACTGAGTCTGATTTCCAGTGACTGAAAGAGTCTCTCTTGCTAATGAATTCCAGTAAATTTGCAGCTTAGTTCCTTCTAATACAAATGCAGGTGCAGCTTCTTAATGGTGAATATTAAAATATTCTGTTGCAGTGGAAATTAAAAAATGGAAATTAAATCTGTTTTCAGATTTGTGTGAGATTTCCTTTTTGTTTTGTTTTTGAGCAGCTTCTTTTTTTTTTTTTTTTTTTTTGAAAGTTGCTGATCTCTTATCTACAAGCATTGTAGTCAGGATTTTCCTGTATATTTCCTACAGTGATTTCTCATCTACTAAGTGGTCCTCAGTGAATATGTTTTGGAAACCTGAAGACTAGTCACTTAGTAACCATCAGTTTTCTGTGCTGTAAGGCAGGAGCTTATTTGATATTCTTTCAATATTGGTGGAAGAACTGGTGCTCTTACCATTTGTGGATTAAAAAAATAAGTCTCTGATTATTAGGTTTTACCCTAGTAGTTTATGGTTACGTAAGGTGGTTAAGCATGTGCTTCCTGCTAATAATGTACCTGATAGTATGGGTGGTGTTGTAACTTACAGTGTTACAAGCTGCAGTGGGAGCTGTAGATGAAATAAATGAACAAAAGCAAAGTAGCTTTAGTTAAACATAATTGGGGAAAAAAAAAACCCTATCATACTACCTAAAGCATAGTTTAGAGCTAAGTTGAGAGGAGCTATTTGTCTTGGAGTTGCTCAGAAGTCTCAAAAGTCCAAGCTGTGATTTATTTGGAGGATTGAGCATGATTGAGATATTGGAGACAAAATGTGATTGACTGATTTGTTACATCAGTATTGAAGATGAAATTTCTAAAATGTGATTTTAAAAATGATCAATTAAAATATTTATTACATATTAAGAAGTTTAATAGCATTAACATATGTATTTGATCAAACAGCTTTTCCACAGTGGAAAATGTTTGAAAATCAATTGCTGCTATTATCCTGTCTACTTGTAACACTGAAACAATAATTTATAAAATTTATTTATAAAGCAAGTGATTTATTCTTAAAACACAACAAAGCTAGAAATTTTGTACCTAAAAAAAAAAAAGCAGAACTATTCAGGTTTACTTCTCTTTTCAATAGCAAAGCTACATACATTGTTGCCAAAACCTTTGAAAGGAAATTAATGAATAAACGAATTTTACTCTCCACAGATTCGTGCCCTGATGATATGTTGCAAGCCCTTTCAACTTTTCAAAATAAAATCTAATTTATAAAATGAACAGGAAACAAGACATGTCCAACTGAGAGATTACTTCAATCTCTCAAACTGAATAATAGCAAAAAGACTCTTGCTGAGGAAAAAGTCGGTATCCTTGGGACAATCACATCGGATCTCACAAATGAGTTCTTTTTCTAATGGAACTAACATACCCTACAGGAAAAAAATCTAATGATTGTGAATAATTAGGGGGCAGAATTAAATATTTAAGTTGATACTAAGTACTGGGACGGGATATTAAATGTCACACTGTCTTGAGAGAAAGGTTCTTAACAGTGAGGGTGACAGAGCCCTGGAACAGGCTGCCCAGAGAGGCTGTGGAGTCTCCTCCTCTGGAGATCTTCAAAACCCTCCTGGATGCCACCCTGTGCCACGTGCTCTAGGTGACCCTGCTGGAGCAGGGGGGTTGGACTGGATGATCTCTAGAGGTCCCTTCCAACCTTAAGCGTTCTATGATCCAATTTAAGACACCTGAAACCACATGCAAATGAGTACATCTTCAAAGAGATGATCTTACCCAAACAAAGTATCTGATTTGTAATTTGGTTTGTACTCGTTTTGATGGTTTCTTAGAATATGGAGGAAATTAAAATGACAGTTTTTAATGATTTTACTACAGACATCCTTAGAAAAAGGCAGTTGATGTAAACAGAATAGATTACTATTGTAGTTCTCCAAATGTTGAGCGAAGTGGAAGTTTAAAAAAAAAAAAAAAAAAGTGGGAGATAATGTTGGATTGTCGTGGAAACAACAATCCCACATGGAACTAGTGTATTCTTAGAATGTTTAATTTTATTGCACCAACTAACAGTTCCGGCATTAGACTAACTCCGTCTTCCCCTTCAAAAAGCCAGAGTACTGCTTCACTTCTCATAAAATGAAGCAGTTAACAGTTTTCGCCACTCTTTGTGCGTGCAGTGTGTTTAGGACTGAACAAACAAGTTGCTTTCATAGGAAAATGCAGAGCTTATTATTTGCTTGCATGGGCTATGGCTCTTTGTGTAAAGGAAAATATGTACTGTACTTCTAGTATCAAAATTGGTGATTTTATGAGGATTCTTCCATTTTTTTTCCCTTTTTTTAAGGATACCCCCCCCCCCCCCAGTTACATTATTTCCCATTAGTGTGACACTAGCCAGTTTTGTGGAAGGAAAGCTGAATGGTGAATAATGTGAATCTTAAATTTTTAGATTGTTTTCTGGCCAGATTTGATTTTAAAGCCACCTATGTTTAGGCTATTTATTCTAAGTAATTTCTCAAGCCCTTCCTATATGTAAAATATGGATCTTTTTATTTTTGTGATGTTATGGAGTATTGATGTTGATTGAAATCAGTCTGCTAGTGAGAAAGCATTAGGTGTTTCTGGATATTTAGGGAACTACTGTAGCCAGAGTTTAATACTGTTTAAACGGTGATCATGGTTTTTAGTAGATTCCTCATATGTAATCCTTCATGTAATATCTGGACATCTAGTAGCATTCATGATGCTTACTTTCATAAAATGTTAAAATGAAACTCGAATTTGTTGGGGAGTAGAAGAGGGAGATCCCAGAGATAGGGTTCGTATTAGACATAGGAAGAAAATGGGAATGGATTTTTGCAGAACAGGATTTGGTGTTATGTGTGGATATGAATCCCGTAAAGAATAAGCAAGGTGCCTTTTGTACTTTTTGTACTTAGAGAACAATGCATAACCCTGTTTATCTGAAGTTTGATTTCCTTACGCCTTCTATACCTGGTGGAAAATATAATATAATTTGCACTTGAGAAGTAATTAAAAGGAATTATAGCTACTACTACATTTAAGCTCTGTCACTGATTCTTTTGAGACCTTTCTATGATGAACTCTGTAATAATTCATTGAGGTGAAATGAAAGCTTATTTTTTATTTTTTTTTCTCTCCTTTGACAGTGAAATGGAATAACTAGAATCTTTTGATTTTTTTTTTTGAGGAAATTCTTCATTCCATTATGTTTTTAACCATAACTTAAACATAAGTACGTATTCTAATGTATATCATTCCTACTTGAAGGCAACTAAATTTTTTGTTTAAAATAGACAGAAATGCCTTAAAGAAGAGCCATAGGGGACAGTAGAATTAATGAACTCTTTTATACTGTCATAGTTTCTTGTACTTATTTTGATTATTTTTTGGGAGGGGGGAAGCCAGGGGAAAGGCAAACATCATAGCATTTTTGATCATAAATTTCTTTTTTAAAGTGAAAAAGCAAGCAAATTAAAACATTTTCTTTAAAAACTGTTGATTTTTAGTAAGGTATTGCTATCTGAATTTTGTATTCAGATTGAATGATAGCTGATTTGTTAAGGGATTGCTGAGTTCCATGTAGGACTGTATGGTACTGAATCAGTTCATTAGCTTTCCTGTCCCATATACTGACTGATAACTGTGCTTCTTGTAAGGTAGAGTAATATCTGCTTTTATTTGGTTGTTTTTCAGGGTTATCTTCCTGCAAATGTAGACCGAAGAGAAAGCACTTTACAAAGGAAACGGAAAGAATATTTTGCATTTGTTGAACAGTACTATGATTCCAGAAATGATGAAAGTCACCAGGATACTTATAGACAGGTAAGACACCTAATAAAAAGCTACATTAAATGTGTTAAAGAACTTCAACCCTGCCCGTCTCTCTGCTCTCCTTTCCTCCTCCTCCCATCCCTCCCCCCCAACAAAAAAAGAGAGAAAAGGTTAGAAAAAGTGGAGGACTATCTTCTTAAAGCTTCATCTTTAGTGTTACAGGGTCAATGGAAAATTGTTTTACATGCAGCTAGTAATACATTTTTAGATGTTACCTTGAAGTAATGGAGGAACCTTGCCAGAAGGAGTATCATTTGTAAACCCTCAAAATGTGATACAAGCATCTTTCTGTGAAAGAAAATTGTATTTTTTTTATTTTTATTTCGTTGTGGATTAATGGTTTTGAGATTTGGCCTTATGTTTCGAACTAATATAAATCAATATTATTCCTAAAGCAAGAATACAATAGGATTGTAACCATCAACCTAAAAGACAACAGTGCTTAAACTGTTTATTTAAAAGCTGTGTTGTGCTTCTTTTGACAGTATCTTCTTTCTGTTTGGTTAGATTCATATAGATATCCCACGCATGAGTCCTGAAGTTTTAAGACTTCAGCCCAAAGTAACAGAGGTAAGAATAATATGATTTCTTTAGATTGCTCACCTTAATAATGAGCTTGATATCACAATCTTGATTACTAATTAATTTGACAACAGTCACCAATTTCAATTGAGAACCAGTCTAAAAAAGACCAGAAAATGAGAAAATAGGGGTCCCATCACTTTGCTGTTCAAAGTAATTGCAAAATGTTTAGGAAATGGGGTTCAAATGTGAAGTGATTCACCTACTATGACAGGTTACTGGGGTCATTCAAAGTTAAGATTGACTGTGATTAGTCACAGGAAGAGTTCATGAAACTCAGGGACAGGGTGACAATTTTGGAAGAAATTCGGTGTGAATAGGGGTGGAGTGATATGAATAACAAAGGAAAGAAAACTTTGAACTGATACAGGAATAGGCACTGCTGCATTAGCTGGTATTGTCCAGAAGAGAGCTCTTGAGCAGATAATACTGTCCTGCTTGGTAGCAATTGGAAAACAAACAATATTAAAATGATTAACTTGCAATGGAGAGCAAATCAGAAAACACAGATATGCTACTTTACAAATCTGCATTTTGCATGCTGTGTACTGTTGTGGATTCTCCATGTCCAAGGACAAAGTAGAATTATAAAGAGAAGGAGAGGAGTGGCCTGGCTTGGATTCAAGGAACAATTAAAATTTTTGATATAAAAACAAAAAAAATCAAAAAATTCTAAAGAAAGTTTTTGAAGAACGTGTTACTTAATAAAAGAATGAGATGTCCTCCACTTCTGTGACTTGAGTCCATCCTCCTTTGGGTAATGTAAGTATCCTGATGTCAGATAGAAATGGAAACTTGTAGGAGATGAGACTAGTTTTATTTTCGTTTGCCTGTGCATGCATGAAGATGTTTTTATATGACTGATTGCTCTTAGGAGATAATATTTTTATTAAACTTATGGAAAAAGTAGCAAGTGCTTTAGATGTAGATTTGAGCATAGATAGTAGGAATACAGCAGTTATGTTTAACAGGGATATTTAATAACACACTTAGTCTATCAGTTGTGTTAAAGAATGATTATAGTCCATTTTTGGTTGATTGATTGAAGGCTAAGGGAAATTATATGTGAATTTTGAAAATATTTTAATGCAAAAAAGAGTAATTCTGGCACTATTTTTATTAGCAGTCACAGTCAAGAGGGGATTTTTATGGCTGAGTTGTACCTGGAAATAGGCTGGTTTAATGAGACTGCTGACAGCTAACTTCATTAGGAGACACAGAATAAAACATTATTCATACTATTGCCTAGGAGTAATTAAAATAAACAGGAAATACTATTTGTTGGTAGCTATGTAGGTAAATTACTGTGAAGTAAAGTTCTGTATGTCAATAGCCATTCAATATGTAATATTAGTCAGTAAAGATTGAGTCTAGAATGCAATTGCAGTTCATTTTATAAGATCATTAAATGCATGGAATTATTCAGTTTTTTTTTTCCTTTTATTGTCTTTGGCAGGTAACAACATTGCTTAGGTAGCATGTTTATTTAAATGTGGGTTATATAGGTCTTATTTGCATTTTTTTAATAAAACCAGAGTTGTTTTTATTTCAAGTCATTTGTTAAGGTTGCCCAGGCATTTCTAGCATCTAAATGCTTATGTGTATCTTAAAAGAAGTGTATATGTGCTTCACATATATGGCATCATGTATTTGAAATCCCACTTTCTAGAAACTGATAATTCTTGCAATATCGTTAAATTAGTAAAGTCTGAAGATGATTCAGTTTCATGTATAGAGCTTATTAAATTCATTTATTGGGAGTAACATACAGAGTGATATCCCCGCTTCACTGAGTTTGCTCATGTTTTCTTAGCTTGAAAGAAAAGCTTGAAAGCTCTTGTTTACTTGAGTACTCGGTAAAATGAGCCAAATATTAGCTTTGTCTTTTTACATGGCAGAATTTACAGAACAAGTAATGTAGGTGTTTCCAGGAGTTGTGATCTTTTTCTCAATTCCTAAAAAGAGATGGGGAAGGAGGAAAGTAGAGAATGAGTGGTTTGGGGTGGATAATCCTCAAGTTCCACAGCAAGTAGGTAGCTGTGGTATAAGTACATGGATCTCTTCAGGTGGAATCAAGGCACACTGCAACTACAGTGTTTCTGCTGTGTCCTTTAAAATAGGAAAAATGAAACAAAAAAAACCCCAAAAAACTCCACTCAATCCCCTATCCATCTCCTATCCTATCAGTCTTGCCAACTACATCTACCTCTTTTCTTCTCTTGGTGAGTTGATAGAAAGTAAAAAGAGGAGAAAACCCGAAGGAGTAAGAGGTGACAGCAGGGGGCTGGACCTGCTATCTCCTTCCAAGCTCAACTATTCTGTGCTTCTGTGCTAAAAGAGGAAAGTAGAACTGTATTTTACTAACATCCTGTGAGTTGGGAATGGGCATACTCGAGGTGCAGGAGAATGTGAAAAGGATATATAGCAGTAGCCAGAGGAATAGTGTGAAATAAAGGAATTGCTTAAGTTAGGAAGATGTGATAGAGATATAATTTATTTCTTAATGATCCATGAGTGCCCTGCACTTTAAAGTATCATAGTACCCTCATATGTTATGATGATGTTATTAAAACCCCATTAATTACTTGATCAGAAGGTTGGAGTACAGTGTGACGCCTGTATCTGTTTCTCCCTTTCCTCTTTCTCTGAGCTTGCTGGGAAGCCAAGATATGATCTTGTCTCATAGCATCTTATGATGAAGATCTTATGCCAGAAGAATCATAACACCCACTTTTTCTGTGCCCCTTCATCTCCCCGCTGTGGGTTTTTGAGCCCCTGCCCTAGGACAGCCTAATCCCCCCAGGATCACCGTGCTCCTCATGGCTCCACAGGGACCTTGCTCTGTTTCACTCCGGGCTGTTGCCCTTCTAAGGACGTGGACATGCTGCTGGTACCACATGAGGAAGGGTCGCTCTTCCTTTTCTAGGGACAGATGGAAATAGCTAAAGAAGATGAGAAGACTTTAGAGCAAGTCCAGGCTGGTTCAAAAGCTGGCATAGGTGGACATTGTGGCAAGTTTTGTACTTACTGTTTTTTTGGAAGTGTAGAGATTTGGAATAATAATACTGCTGCAGAATTAGTATTATGCAGGGCCACTAGAAAGCATATAGGAAGAAGTGAGGAGACAGGAGGTGATGGAACTGGAAATAAATGCTAGTTGAGAGAACAGAAAACATAGTAGGTTTTTAAATCTTAACAATATCATTTTGTTTTCAAATGTTACTTTTTCAGATGTTGCAGGACTTTTATGCCAGTTCTTAGTGGTGTCTGTCTTGGCTCCCAAAAGGCTTTCCATTAGTATTAATAAAAATATTTTCTTTTCTGGGAATTTAACTTATTATAGCTTATAATAAAGTTGTAAGCCTAGACTAAAAAAATTTAATCGGTCAAGTTGGAGTAGTCTGCCAAACAGGCATTTAACATGTATCTTTGGCTTACATGAGAGAAGTTATTTCAAGAAAACAACACCTAATTGAAAAATAAGTTAATAAGCTTTGGGGATTTTGGATTTCTCTTGAGATGACAAAACCTACAGGTATTCAAAATCCATATTTAAACTCATTAATTCATCTTTTTATGCATATGAATATAGTTCTTACTCATGAAAGTGAGTTGAATTCAAAGGAGAATAATTGATTGGTAATGACATCTCATGAGATATAGCAGTTCATATCAGAAAAGTAATTCTAGTTTTTGTTGCTAGTTTAGAAATCAAGACAGAAGCCTCTTGGGAAAGTGACCCTTTTACTGATTACTATTTGAGCACAGTGTTGAGTGCTGTATAGAAACTTAACTCGGTCTGCCTTTCAGGTATTCAGTGTTTGGTTTCTGATACACATCAGTAAATTAAACTTTATGAGAATGGGTAGGAAATTGAAAATGCTATTTCAGTGAAAATTTGTTGAATTTCTGGTTTAGAAGCATTGAAGCATTTGGGTTTATTAAATCTGGTATGCCAATTACAGACTGATATGCCACTAAAAAAAAAAAGTGACTCTTTAGAAAGTTATTTTAAATGTAGCTGTAGTGGAGCAGACACAAGCTGTGCGACAGCCTCTGTTTCAGGGCTCATCAAAACTTTGCATCTCTTGGTGTTCACCTTCTTGTTGCTACATGTGTTTTCAGCAGTCTGCCCTTGGACATGACAGAGAACCAGAAGATTAAGGAAAATTGATTTTCCTAATTATCTCTAGAGTTGGAGAAGAGATACTGATGTTTAAGACTTGTCTTTGAGGTTAAAAAGTGCAAATGTGTTCCAGCCTCAGCCAGTTCACATGCAAGACCACATGTGGTGGGACTCACACACCTGGATTGATGAATCTCATCTGTCTAGAAATTTCCTTAAAATAAATAAATAAAAGTAAATAAAGGGTGTCACAAATTTGTGTTGGGGATAAGTTCAGTGACTTCCCTGCCCTGTGTTCTTCTCATGCTATGCAGATTGTGTGGGTTGTGGCCTCAGGAGGTCTGGCAAGTCGTGTTCAAAGGGTTCACGGAGTAAAGATTTCTATGATTATCTGATACCTTATCGCTACATTTCCTGATTTTCTGATGTTTTATTAATCACACATGCTTCTGAAGTATAAAACCTCACACTGTAGCATTAGTAAAGCTTACTTACTATTTTTTTTCCCTGACACCCTATTAAAAAAATCTGGGCTATCTTAAACCCTTTCTTCTTTTATCTAGGAAGAAACAGGTACCATGTTGATAAAATATTTCTTTCAAAGAGGTAAACAGCCATGGAAAGATCATTTAAGCCTCCTCTGTCTTGAGAAAAGAGGAATTTTATCATATTGAAAAAACTCTGGTGAATAAACTGCTACTTCGTTGTAGCTAATGTAATTGAATTATATACATGGTTGCTTTAATGGCTGCTAATACTCTGAAAATACTTTCTTTTAAATAACTGAGAAACGTAATTAACGTTGGCAGTTCATTATGAAAAACAGTGTTCATTTAGGCTTCTGTATCCATATTTTTATACTACTAACTGTATATTAAATTTGTCCTTGTATACTTTTCAAGTGTCTTTTGTAAAATGTGCTCACTGCTTGATAAATTGCCTGATAGTTTCTTTAACTCTTTTTCAGATCTTTGAACGCATTTTGTTTATCTGGGCTATACGTCATCCAGCCAGCGGATATGTTCAGGGCATAAATGATCTTGTTACTCCTTTTTTTGTAGTCTTCGTTTGTGAATATATGGGTAAGATTTGTTACAACACTGATTTTTGAATTGGTAATGGCTTTGGAACAGTACCTTCTTTTTAATATAAGTAACAATTTGGATTAGCTAATCAAAGCATAATGCAATATATGAATTTTATAATACATTTTTGTAACTGTAAATCTGCGTAGCTCCCTTAAGTAGCTCTCAAAAACATACTGACAAGTAATCAGGCTTTGTGTGAACAGTGAGTAGAGTTCAGGAATATTTCAGATGTATGTTCAAAAAAACCAAAACTGTAGAAGCTGCAGACAGAATTTTATTCCTGTCAGATTTTAAAGCTGGGGAAAGATGATCTAGCTTCTGCTTTCATTTTGGTTTTTAACTGCATGTCTAGTTTACATTCCTGATGTCTTCTTCTTCTTAGGTGGTTTCATTCTCCCTTCCTTTCTGTCCTCCAAATTATCTGTTTGTATGATGAGGCAAAATTGCATATATGGAATGACCTCACGAATAAGAAAGGATTAAAAAATATACCACAATCCCAAAAACTACCACCTCTGGAACAAAGAAAGAAACAAAACAAATAAATGTTTAAAATGGGGGGAAATTAAGGAAGAGAGAACCTGATTACAACCTGAAATCAAGGTTTGAACTTCAAAGCAACAGTAACTATAATGGTTAATTTTTATAACTTTTGAAGCTCACATTACTAATATGAAACAGTCATATTTCTGTTGAGCTGTGGACTTTTTTTAATTATCTGCTTTTGCAGTCCTTTATTTGGGAAACTTTACTGCTTATGTGCTCCTCCCACATATCATATTTTATAATTTATAATTTAATGTCTCAGTCTTAATGGACATTAAGAGTAGGACTGATCTGAGGACTGAACTCTGCAAATGCAGTGTGTCCAAGTACTTTCTTAGCACTTTGTTTTAATGTGCTGTAAGTGCATGTTACATTCCTTAAGGGCAGATACTAAAAATGCTAACTAATTCTAAACCAGTTTTTCACTACTGGTGTAAAACAAGGCTGTGAGGCAAAACACGTATGATGAAAATTGTCATATACACATATTTTTGTCACATACGATATAATGAAAATTAACAATGCTCATAGGTAAACTTAGGTGGTATGTTGTCTTGCTCCTTCTGTGGGGTAATATATAGTAGGTTCTTATTTTCCCACCTTCTATATGCAAGACACCCATTGGTGACTTAATCTAGATTCATGAAAGGAGGATAGATTATCCTTCACTGACTGAAAGCCTATTCATTTACTAATATGCATGGCAACACCTCTGTTGCTCTATTCATTTCTTGTTTCATAGGAGGACATTTTATTGCTAAGCAACTAATGAGAACTACTGCTGCTTACTCCCTAATCATCTCCTAAGCAGGGTAGAGGCCCACTCCTGAGAGTACTTGCAGTTTCTGCCTTTTACTCCCTCCTTTGACAGATAATGAAAATGTTCTTAATGATCCTAGAACAGTAGGATCTCTAGTAGACTTTAGGGTTGTTAATTGAAATAAGAAGTTCAAATGAGATGTGATTAGAGAATTGATATTCCATGTTAAATAGACCATTTAATTAATATGGTAAATAAGTTTGTCTTTACCACCAACTTACATTTGGAGACTGTGGTGATTGCTGATGTATTTGTCAGCTTGTCAATATTTTCATATTGGAGAACTTAGCTATTTCCTTAATGCCCAGGGAAGAAACCTAAACTTAAAAGGTAAGAGTAAGAAATGATATTTGCCAGTGAAAATATATGAATTTCAAGAAACTGTATTCTAAAAGCTCATGCAAGAGCCAAAATGTGTAATGTATATAATGAAAATACTGGACTGAAAATATTTTCTTGAATGTAGTAGTAATTCTGACTAAATGCTAATGGACCAGTCACTTCCCACAGTGACATATAAAAACATTCAAGGTTTTGTCTTTTGTCAAAAGACAAAATATCATTTTGATTTGAATCTTTCTAGCATATTGAAGTTACGTGAGTGATGCGTTCAAGTTGCTATGAATGACAGCATGTATTTTACTTATTTCAAATGATAACCTTTAAAATTCATGGAGCGCATTGAACACCCCAAGGACTGTAATAAGATTGTAAAAGTCTTGAAAACCGAGAGCAAAACTGTGCTTAAATAATGCCGCATTGCTTGTTTCTCAGCAAAATTATTTAAACTATAAAATATATTTAATATTTACCCAGTAAAGAGATGTTCCAAAGAATTAGTTGAGACTTTGTATGTTCATAATTAACAGATGTGTGCTGACTAGATTGTCTCATGGTGTACCCTGATAATGTTTGCAGGCAACTGCTGTTTTTGGTCAATTGACTAATAAGAGGTTTTTATTTATTTATTTTTGGCTTTATGTCAACAGTGACAGAGTTCACAATCCTTGATCTAGCCTAATAATTTTGTGACATTTATGGAGATCTTTCTGCTTTTCTAAAGACATCCATCTAGAACACTAAGAGTGTCACAGAAGAATTTTTGGACATGGAGATTCTGTGTTTGGAAGGGATAACTTTCATGAGCCTAATTTCTGAAATTGACAAGAATCTTTTTTTATAAAGATTCTTGATTAAATAGAGATTCAGTTCTCAAATTGTAGTTGTTTTTATGGTTAGTCTGGATTGAGGTGCCTAATTTTAGCGTGTAGATTTGTACATTTTGAATAGTTTGAGTGACTGAATGTGGGAGTTGAACGTTTTTAGTTTTCAGTCTTCCAAGCCATGTAGGTATGATAGAAAATATAATTTGTTAGTGTATAATTAGTTCTCTATTCTCTAATAAATGCAAGAATACTGGAATATTTTGTTGTCAAAACCAAGCTGAGAAGCACAACTGAGATAAAGACTAGTTCAGAGAGGAACCTATTGGTCCTACTGGTCCCTCTTGGAATACAGTAGATTAAGCTGCTGTGTTTAAATTGGGAAAAGAAGGAAACTAAACCTATCATTTTAGTCTAAGACTTATATGTTTAAATGGTTTATAAGGTTTAAATGTTGCTGTGATATTTATTTATTTATCTCTCTCTTTTATGAGTAAAGAATAATGAAAACTTGTCTAAAACTCTCTTAAATTGAAATCTTTAAAATACTGGAAACTCAATCCCTTCTTGAAGGGGAGACTAGGAAGTGCTCCATGCTTGGGAATTTTGTGGATCTTTTACTATCAACTCAGTGTTCTCAAACTCGTACCTTGTCTGCTAGCTCTCTGTAAAGCACCCTCCCCATGTGAAACCCAGTGTTTCGCATGTTATGAAACACTTTAAATATGCATCTGTGCACGTGTATAACATGAGACAGAAATTGTTTGGTGTTGAGCTTGCTGTGAAATAACATCATTCTTCTTTTCAGTTTTTAAGTACATTTTCCCCTATTCTTATCTTGCTGATGCTCTAATATACAGACCAGTAGAAATGTTTGAGAGTGGTGTTGGAATAGCTGGGGAAAAGAAAAAGCCAAGGTCAAATTTGGATGTTGGTGGTGCCTCCTTCTGACTATGCTAACTACACTAAGTGCTTAGTGTAGACATGTGGCTGTGGCAGCACTGGTTTTGACTGCAAGTGGAAGCAGCAATGATAGTGTCCTAACAGGGTGTTTCCTAGCCCATTGTTAAAATAGATTTGGTGGAGTTAAATCATCATTTGTTATTTTATCTTTTTTTTTTTTCTTTCCTTATGGTTTGGCTTGTTTAGGAGCTTCCTGAGACTCTCTTATAGTTCTTGTTTCTTCCTATATCTTTTGTTATATGCCACCTATCTGAGTCCTCAGTTGGAACCAACCTTTCTTTTGAGCAGAAAGGACTAACTGCCCCATTTGAAAGTCACTGCCGATTCCAGACTGCTGGTTGTAGCTGTGTTGGAATTGGTGCTTGTAAGAAGCAGCATATTCCGAGCAACTGTTATTTTTTCTAGGCTTTTTTTTTGTGTAATGCAAGGAATGGCAACATTAAACATGTTCTGTCACTATCATAGAGTGCGTTATTTGTTACATAATCTATAAGCTTTATTTTATTTTGTTTTTCAAGTTCCTAACCAGGTTCGCAGAGCTTTGCAGTACAGATCCATTATGATTTTCCTTCACGTGCACCTTACATAGAAAACTTGGCAGCCACTGGCATCTGTTGCGCTAACTGGTTGCGCTAACTTGGAGTTTGCTTTGTTATGCTCCTTCCCTTTTCGCCATGGATTATGAGGGAGCTGGGATGTGGGTATGGGGTAGCAGCAGTCACTAACATCATGTTCTGGCAGGAACAGAGAGGTGAGAATGGCAAATTTCTGAGAAGTGCTGTCAGTCTGCAGGATTGATTTCTTGTGGGCCTGTCTGAGGCTATTTTGACCTAGGTTCATGAAGGACTGAAGATTAGTTGAAAATTCCTTGATTTTGAATTTGTGCAATTACATAATGAATTACTCTCATAATTGTTCAAAATCATTTACTTATCTCATGAAAGGTCATGCTGTGATTGGACCTCTACCTGTAGTAAATTTTATCCTGGACTTCTCACATTATTCAGTAGATGCTTCACATAAAATTAATTCAGGCATGTTCATCTTATTCTATATTATGAAGTAAAAACATATTCTTTCCAGCTAAAATAAATTCCATCAAAGAGATGACCACTAAAATTTAGGTCTATATTTTTGAAAGAAAAAGTGTTTTGAAGTGATTGCCTAGATTATATTTTAAAATTGTTCATTTGTTTTTATGTATGTCTCACTTGAGAAAAATGATCTATGTATACAACTTCTGAGCAATTTTCTTTATTGGTATATAATGTAGTTTTCAGGGTTCATTGGGCAAAGAATCTTATACTTTTACAGTATTTTTACAGTATTACTTTTATTCGCTTTAGCCATCCAGGAGAATCCTTGTGAAAATAGCTAGCAGTGAACTTTTTGTCAGGTGGTAATAATGCTTGCTCTAATATGCTGTTTTGTTAAGGGTCAGGTAATAAAGCAGTATCTGTTGCAGACTTTACAAAGAGAAGGTAGGAGGGTAATTTGAGTAGTCCTGAGAGGACAGCTCTTGTTTAGCCTGTAAAAGGTTAGGGAGCAAGAGGCATGTGAAAAAGGGTAGATTTACCTGCAAGACTTGGGAGAGGACTGATTAATGGGTGCACTAATTGACAGTAAAAGTGTTTTTTATTTCTTTTTTATTATTATTTATTTATTCCTTTGATTGTTGCACTAGGCTATTTTGTAATTATTTGCATGGAAAATTTCATCGTTGTAGCTTTTGGCAAGACTTGTTAGAATATTAATCTCTTTTCGTTGCGATTTGATCTTGTAGTTGAATCCTTGGTTCTAGCTTATAGTTGTATAACTCTATTAAGAACACACTAATTTTTTACTGCAGTTATATAGGTTCAGGCCCTAGTGTGAATGCAGTAGAGTTTTACCTGGGTTTGCACTTCTGCCCGTGGCTTTCTTGTGGCAGTTTATTCCCTACTACCTTTTCTCAAGTTATTTAATCTACTGCAAGTCAGTGATGTTGGCCTGTGTCAAATATGAGTTGAATGTGTCTGCATAAACTCCCTATTAGTCTGCTTCAGTCAAAATGAGGTTATTTAATTTAATGCATGAAAGTGGTAGATTTTTTAGTTAATTCTACCAACTCAGTGCTGCTGGCAGTTCTTGGAGTATAGTACCTTGAAAGGGTGTTAGGTGTTGCAGTGGGCAGCAGAGCACAAGTCTGCTCATATGTAGCAGTTTTGGTGTAGTAGGTAATCGTCTATTTATATGTGTATGTATATGTATTTTATCCAATAAGGTATCTGGGTTCCAGTAGAGGTTTGGTGCTCCCTACGCTGTGAATTCTGTGATATGGGTCATCCTCTCCAGATCTCATTTGTGGGTGAAAGAGGCCAACGTACCCAGCTTCATTTCACTACTCCCTCAACTTAGCAGTATTTATACTGTATAAAGTATACTTGAGTATTTCCAAGTCGAATTTTGGGTAGACTGAAATGAGAAGGCTAACTGCTGTCAAAATGGATAGTTTTGCTTCCTTTATTTATTTATTTTAGTCTAGCCCCGTACATGCATTCCTCTACTCTCTGTTTGGACAGCCTTTCTGTGGAACGGTGTATTAGTTCATGGAGGTAAACTGGTAGGAAACTTAGCTGCAGTTTGAGTTTCTGCTGTCACTTCAGAATCAGTTGTGCATCAACGCCCGTGTGGACATATGAACATTTCAGGGAAGAAGGGAGAAGCAGGATCTCTATTTAATACCAGGTAGCTCTTTGACTCTCTAAGCTGTGTTGTTAAGTCAGCCTTGTGATAAGTCTTTGGCAATTCAACTTATTTTTCACTTAGTGAGTTAGCAGTTGTAAAAGCAGCTCAACAAGCAGATGTAGGCTAAGGGAAAAATATCCAACTTTCCAGCTTATTTACTCCCTGTTTACTGTCTTTAGGGTCATGATTGTTATCACAGTACTGTTCTTACACTGTTCTTATAAAATCAGTTCTTCCATTTTTTTTTCTTTCAATTTTGTTCTTTCTGTCTTCGATATACTGTCAGACTTCCAAGCTAATTATAACAGTTCATCTGAAATGCTGGAATCACGGAGGAAGATTTGAAACTGAGAAAGTTTTAATAGATATTTTTGCTAATCAAAGAATGTAAATATAAAGGTTTTTTTTTCTTTTTTTTTTCTAATTACCAGTTGCCATTTCAAGAATATTTGGAAAAAAGATTGAAATACAAACTTCTTTTTTTTTGTAGTCGCTTTCAAGGTCTGTGTCTTCGTTTAGATATTCTACACACGTAGAGATTTCTGTTTTGGAGTTATTTGCATAGTTTAGGTAAGTCTTGTAGGTGATTCTGCCGTTTAACAACTTGAGATGATATTCTGTATAACCTTAAGATCTTGAGAATTGTTCAGTTTTTGAGAATTCATCAGTTTTTGAGCTCAACTTCTGGACAAAATGAATAAAGATTGAAGCTTTCCAAGGCAAGGCATTCTTTGCTGTTCTTATGAGATAGAGAGTTGTTATAGCTTCTAGCTTGTTTCCTATACTTAGTTTTCTTGAAGTAGTTTGGTAGATCTTTATATCCAAATGTCCAAAATGTCTATTGTCTATTACGTTCATAGTGATGGGACGGAGAAAATAATTACAATTGCCTTAATAACCTCTCTTGAAACAAAATCAAGCCTGTGTGAATCTATTTGCTTACCTACACAAATTACAAAATCAGAATTTTTATTTTCATAAACCAGCAAGTCTTGCAAGTTGCCAGTGCCTGTAGTAAAATAAAATCCTTAGTGTGATTACAGAAGTACAGCAGTAATAGTGTGGACTATCTCTGCACTATTGTGAGGAGGGAGGCTGAGGAAATACGATGTTGCTGGCAGCTCTCTAATGTAGAATTTCTCATTGAAAAGTTAGCTCATTTTAATCATAACTTTTGATACCTTTAGAAAAGGTTCCTACCTATCTGAAACAGAATAAGCCTATGTATAGTTAAAGTTAGATTTCTCTGGTTGCAGTTAATAGATGCTGTCAAAAATGGAATAAAAAAGACATCAAAGTTATTCTGAGAAGTTTGCCCAACTGTTGAATTGCTTGATATTTTTATTTTTTTGTCAGAGAAAATTAATTGTTTGAATAGTGTGAAAAAGTGTTCATAGTGCCTTATGAGGCTCTCACTTTAGAAACTTCAAATCATTTTTTTTTCTTAGGATGAATGGCTTAGTCTTTTGAACTTTCTTCAAATAAAAATCCACATAATTAAACCACTGATTCTTAAAATTTAATATTCATACAAGAAAAATGCTGTGCAAAGTAAATAAAAGAACTTTTCAGAGGAAAAATATGGCAAAATAATTATTAACAGAAAGTCTTTGTATGTCGCTAGAGTTTCCAGGACAAGTCAAACTTCAGCTCATGAAGCTAAAACACTGTGTGTTCCAATTCATCCAACATACCCAAGGAAAATAAATTACATGTAACCTGTATAAGAAGAGTACTGCTGATTCATGGTTACTATTAAATTAATTTTATCCTTGCATTCTTTCTTTCACACTCCAGTTATCAATATGAATTCAAGTCTAGGTGACAATGAGGAAATAAAAACCACTACAGTTGTATTCACCTATTGGAGCTTTTGAATCTCCTATAAGTATTTTTTTTTAATCTAATTTGAACTTGATTTTTAATACAATTTCTAAATTGTGCAGTAAACTTTATGCTAAACCTTTAAAATATGGTAATAGATGTGACAGCTATAGTAGCTGAAGTAAGCAAACACATATGTTACTTGAAAGATTTAAGTGCTCAAGTGAGGGTTTATCCAACTTACATTTTCTGTTGACTCCTAGAAGTTGTAGTTGTAGGTACCAGGATTTGAAATCGTAATTTTTGTCTTAAAGATGCTACTGTGCGTGACTGACCTCCTCTTAAAAAGAGTGTTAAGTGAAAATTAGTCATGGTTTAATATTTGTTTACATAAGATAGTAATTGAAAAATTAGTAATTGCATTTCAGTATTTATCTACATATTTCTGGCTGGAGGCAAAAGATTCCTTTTACCTCCTTGCTCTTTCTTACATAATATCTTGTTCTCGAAAGAAAATTTCTCATGATTATTGGAGCAAACGTAACTGGGTTGTGCTTCCTTCTACTTACAACTTCCTGCTACCTGTTCTCTGTGTTATTATGGGGGAAGGCATCAGAGTGGCCTTTGAGTTATTTTTGTTTTTCAGTTGTATTGGAAAACTTACTCTTTTATTTATTTATGCTTAATTATTGGGGTTCTTAAACTAATTCTGATTTTGTATGTTTAAACACAGTCTGCTTCACACATATACAAAATTATTCTACTAGTTAAAGGGTTTTTTTTTAGTAAGATTCATCTCCTTTTTACGTAGATACGATGTGCATTTAAATTTTCTTTAAAAAAAAAAACTTGCTTCACTTTTCTAAATTCAGATAGGATTTTCTGGGGAAAATGTGCTCAAAATATACTCCCAGTTTTTAAAACATGAAAAGAAATTGATAATATGCAAGTGCCGTATAAGGCAAGGAGAATCAAAATATCTTTTATAAATAATATCGTATCATTTCTGAAAGAAATTAAAAACTAATAGACTGTTGCACTCTGAGGAAGCCATGAGAGTTTACTGAGAGATATTTTAATTGAAACTGCAAATTGGAAATGTTGGATCATGAGAACAAACAACGACTTGAGTAATGGTGGAAGCAGTAAAATGAAATTGAAATGAAGCCAAAGGACTTCTGCAGGTGTGAAAATAAAAGAATTGTGGAGAAAGAAGCTAATTGCAATTAACGTGACTACAGGGAGAGAAATGTATTCCAGAGGGAGCTGCATATTTTAGTCCTGGCATGTGCGTTTGATTGACTCTCCCCCAGTCTCTGCATAGTTATAATTAATGATTATCTTTCTATAGTGAAGAAGCACTGAGGTGGTTATACTTTCAGATCTAAATCTTCTCAAGCATGTTTGCTGACAGATTAGGAAATGACTTTAATGGCTTTTGGCATCTAAATATCACAACTTTGTGTGTTTATTATAAAGGAACTTGTAGGGAAGAATAATAAAGACAAAAGAATTATTTAAGCAATGATAATAGGCTATATACATTCTCAGAAATATGAAACTCAAATACCATTGATAAACTTTGGTAGTGTGTTTCAAGATCTAAAAGAAGGCTTTTAAATCCAGATTTATCAGTACTTTAAATTTTGTTTTAAATGCCCTTTTTGTCATATTGTTAATAATACTTCAGAACATTCAGACCATTTCAAATACAGTTTTCAAAACTCTGTAAGATTAAGTTTTAATTTGAATAGGCTTTGCTTGTAGCTTAAATCCAACATTACAAATGAAGAGAGCATAAAAAGAAAAAGAAAATAAAGGCAGGGGAAAAATTTTGCAGATGACTTGCACACCTGAAATTTACTTTCTTTGCAATTTTGCCATTATCTCATGGGAATGGGTAGTATAAAATGTAAAGCTGTATTGTATAGCTATTGTGTACTGTGTTCTCCCTCTCTACAATCAGATGTAGTCTGTTGTATGATTTATAGGTAGTCTTTTTTTTAATCAGCTGAAACCTCCTTGACTCTATTCAGTCAGGTTTTTTACCATGATAGTAAAGATGGACATGGAAGCTGCATATATGGTCCTGTATACCTTGTTGGAAAGGAGTAGTGTGTTGAATACTGAATATGTGTATATAATTATGCCTGCATATATGTGCACCTTTGTATGTGGATGAGTCAGATAATTAGAGATTGCTGTAATAGGAACATTTAAAAAACTGAGAAATCAGGCCAGTTTCCAACTACAGAGCAACACTTTTATCTGCTGGACATGTTAATGAATGTCAATTCCTAATTATTATCAATACCTGCTCCAGCAGTCATTAACAAACTTATCCCAGATGAGTTGTGACTATTCAGTACCATAGACCAGCTGCTGTGCAGTTGCTTTTGATGGCTGTGGTCCTTGGTGGTCTCGGTCACTACAGTCAAGATAAATTGGGCTTGATTTGATAAGGGAAACTGCAGTGGAGTGGGGTGTCTTTTCCTTAATTTTTTCCCCCTTCATTGTTAGCATCTCTTGCCTCTCTCTCCCCCAAAGAAAGGGGATGATCTCGTCTGCTCCTAACGTCATTCATGGCATTTATGAGACCTCCTGTGTTCTGACTTTGCGCTCTTGCAGTGCAAGCCTGGCCTGTCTGCTAGGTCTTGCACGTTCTGCAGGTTCCATCAGATATCTCTTCTGCTGGTTCTGCAGGATAGTTTTGGTTTTGCCACTCATCTTTCCTTCCTGCTCTGCATCTTTAGTTCTTGGTACCTTGCAGATTTTGCTGTTTGTGCGTGTTGTCCTGTCCTGGTTGATGCAGCTGTACCACAAGTTTGTTTTGCCCTTTGAAGTTAGTTATTTTTATACATCTATGCTTAGCTGTGTTGCAAAATTCTTGTTGCTAGTTATGTTATTAGTGATGTTGCAACAACACAAAATACTTGGGTACTGTTGCCGGTTTGTGCTATTTTAGTGTATTTCAGGGGATTTAAGACAAGCTAATATTAAATGGTTTGGTGTATGTGTGCAGCAGGTCTCTCCTTTAGTTACATGGTAACAAATCTCATCTCTCACTAGATGCAGACCCTGTGTGTGAGATCATGTTGCTTTTGAAAAGATTCCAATGCTCTATATTTGTGAATATTACAAATAAATTTGATTTGCATGTACTTAGAGTGACTTCAAATATTTATAATCAATGGGATGCCTAGCCCCCAGAGTGGGATCCTGTTCCTTCAGTTAGCACAAGAGGGATGTTTGCCTTTGCCTATACCCCATTGAGAGAAAAGAAGAATGGGCAGTGATCCAGCTGCAGAGTGCAGATAAGACAGGTAAAAGCAAAAGGGTAAAATAGAGAGAAAATATATATATAACTGTATGCAAGAAGCTTGCAGAGCTGAGTTTTTCTTGGTCCTTAAAGCACAATGGCAAAGTGGAGACAGATGTTAGGTTATGTTTGATAACCAAATATGGTTCTTTAAACTGCTGGGGCTGGTGCAGAATAGGAATAGGAATCTAGGTATGACAACAACATTGAGTATATGTGTCAAATCTTACCTGAGGTAAGATAAAGTGTGCAAGTTGCAAGCTGCTGCAGTGGGACTGTTTCAGGCATTATGGTTGAAATATTTAAAGCAAGATCAGTTGCTCTGATCACTTCTGTATAAGTGCTGGAGAGCTATCTGCATGTTGCAATTTTGCAGTCAGGTGAACTGAGCATAAGATGGTGTTTCTGGTGAGTAAACAATCCTGGCTTCATTCTGCCTGCTCACCTGCTCTGATACCTGAACTCTGTTCTGCTTGGACTCGCTCCCCCGTCGAGCTCATCGCGCAGCTCTGTGAAAGGTCCTGCCTGCCTGGGCTGCCAGAACTCGTAGCAGAAAGGCAGGGGCTGCTTTCCTGGAGTGAATTTGATGTACAGGTATGGAGCAAAGCTATCATGGTGCAGGTCAGCTGCATTAAGCTGACACTTTGTATGTGAACTGTATGTCCACAGATGGCTGATAATATGGGAATGATTTAAATGCACTAAAGGCATGTTTGCTAGAGCCTGGACTGACTAGGTGTTTAAATTTCATTTATTTATTTAATTTTATCGTTGTGACTGCAGTGTACAATGGAAGGGCAGCTTTTACTTTAGCAATTAGTCCTTAGCAGCTCAAATGCTCTGTCACTCTGATAAATGTACAATTAAGTCCCTTTTAAGGGGAGATATTGACATAGTTATGTAAATTTGTAATTATCTAATTATTACTGTAAGAATTTACACTCAAATCTTCTATTATATCCTGATCTCTTTAGAGAGAAGATTGCAGTAATGCAACAATAACTGAATAGCTGTTTATTAAACCTTTGAAAACTGGACTTCAAAGTAGACCGTATAAGATTTTCTAGGTATGGGAATATTACTGTTCACTTCGACATTCACATGTTTTTGTAGTTTGTTTCCTTAGCTGGTAACTGTAAATCTGATGATATACTGATGATATACTATGGTAGTTGACAATAGCAATAATACTTTAATTCTACAAACTTTATAGTGACAAGTGTCCATGTGTTTTATAGATTTTCCCACACCTCTGCAAGAGCTATGTAGGTTCTATAGAAGTTTCATTGCTCTTGAAGTCTATTGTATTTTTTCATACTTCAGACAAGAAATATATTTAAGCAATAAATGCTATAACAAAGAAAAAGATTTTAGAATGTTCAGATAATTAGTGTTTCTCATATTAAAGTATATATTAAATTATAAATTATATATAAAAATAGAAAACTAAGAATAACTTAATAGACACCTTATAGGGATGTTAGTGGCTTTTCTTTTTTATTTTTTCTTTTATAAACCAGTGTTTTGGCTCCCACTTCTTGCTCTAGTGAACTCCTCTGAGTTTTACATGAATTTTAGTGTTGGAAAAGCATTTCAAGATGCAGGGCTAAGATTATGACATTAACATGACAATGAAATGTCCGCTTGCATGGAAAATGTGTTATAGTAATTTCTTTTCCTCTTTATAAAGACCGAGCATTGGTGTATGTAGTAGGTGTGGATAGAATAAGAATTACAGCCCTCCGTTTGTTTGCTGCATTTGGACAGGGATTATTAGATGCAGCTGACTATGGGGATGCATTGGGATTGCTACTAGTTACTAAAGCAGTACTATTATTCCTCCTCATGTCATGTATTTTCAGTATTTAGTCTTCAAACTGAGACATGTTTTTTTCATAAATAAGATTCCCTCCAGAGTTAGAATTTCCTAACTCTTTAGCGTAAAAATTCCTATAGTATGTGATTTCCATCTGTCTCTAATGGCAGATGTATGCTCCTAATCTACTCCTGATATGTATAGAAAAGGGGTAATTCAGATATTTCAGGAACTTCATTTTTACATTTTGATCACCTTCTACCAAAAGTCTTGACTAGTTCTAATCTTGTGTTAAAAGCTATTTTTTCTTTCTAATGGAGGCAGATGAGTATGTCTGTCTAACGTTATGCATTCATTTCTCCAACTACTGTAAAGAGAGGAAAAAAAAAGTTGTAAACAAGTAAATATTCGATTTTATTCTTATGCCGCTGCCTTTTGAGGGGATCCAGTTAGAGCTGCTCAGAACAAGTTAGTGATTCTTTTCACACCGTGGAAGGCTTCAGAAGGATATTCTGGTAATGAGTAAAAAGGAGCTAATGCCATGCTAACAGCAGCACGCGCATTCAGATCAACATGGCATTGACTCCATGCAACAGCAATTTTCCTCTAGGCAGCTATTTACTGTCTTCAACATTTACATAGATAACACGATAAAAATCTCCACGGGAAACTCAAGAAAATGAGAAATGTTGCTGTGAGACTTTGTAATTGAGAATTTTTATGAAGTGATTTTTTTTCTTAGATATTGATACATATACACATTTGCCTGCTGCTTTTCCCCGTTCTCTTGTTATTTAATCTTTATATTACTGTCTGTTCGGATTTAAGTCATGGGAAAAAAAAATTGGTGATCTAAAACTGCAATTTGCAATTCTGTTTTCCAACACAATTCTTACATTAGATGAAGTATTATTTCAATTTACTTTTTAGATAGTTATTTCTGCTTCTTCTGTTGTTTGTCCCGAAACCCTTTCCAGTCTTTCTTTTTTAATATATCCAGTGTGTTTATTTCTTCCTACAAGTAAGCAAAAAGAAAATCCATGTAACAATCAGTTTGATTTTTTTTTTCCTTAAAATTGCATGAAAAAAGCACTTTGCAGTATGTCTCTAAAGAAATAAAAGATAAATGTGAACCGTGGGATTTTGCATGTCATTATGCCAATCAGACATTCCTTATTTTGAAGAAATTTTCTTTAAAATGAATGTTCACTGTTCCTTTCAGTTACAGTGTGGAAAAAGGATGTCTGAAATAATTATAATCAATTTTGAAATTCCTCAAAAAATGCTGTGAATTAGGCTATATGGATGCAGCAGAAACTATTGCAGATCATGAGTGCTTATTTGCTTTGTAGCTTTAATGAGGCTTTGTCATCTTTAAGCTTAGTATATGGGTGACATCCAAGGTGTAGCTCTGTGTGAATCCACAATATCTTAATCAAGAAGTACTGTTTAAATTGTATATATTCTAGCATATAGAAAAATTACGCTTCATAGCAGATGCAATGGAAAATAGATTTTGATATACCTTTCTGTAGCTGCATTTTACTCTGAAATGTTTCAAAGTATAGTTTCTAAGCTAAGTTTGAGGCAATTGTCTTTCACAAAGTAGATACTGTTAGTGTCTAACCAGAATATACTGTGTTACCTTGCACGTTAGGTGTCTCTTTTTGTATTTCAAAACTTCAAATTCTGATGTTAGAATAGACCCTCTTACTATAGATGTCTGTGAAGCACAATAGAAATGACGATTGGGCTACAAGTAATGTCTATATTTAAAGAAAATATCATTTTTTTGAACACTTTTTGGTTAAGATGCTTATGAAAAAAGCTAGAAATCAATCAATGTGTGTTACAGAAAAGCACAATGTTCTTGGACATCTTTGCCAAACAGGCTTGTGACAACAGAAAAAGTGAATAAGAACTTCCTAAAAGCGGTCTTTTTGTTTCCATATGGATACGTATGAAAGTCTGTGCCATTATAGTTAGGGACTTTCTTTTACTGTTTTGTATATATATGTATATATACTTGTATATATACATACATATATATCTATATATATAACAGTAAAAGTAAAAAGAATTAGGTGGTTTTCTTGAATGCTGTATGTTTTATGTTTTACAAGATCATCCAAAGTAGAGCAAAAACAACTCGATAATACAAATTCCACATTATTTCTCAAGCTGCCTTTCTTTTCTCTCATTCTGTCGTTTTTGTTTGCTGCAGGTAGTTTGACATTCACAGAGTGAGAGGTCTTTTCACAGGCACTCAGCCTTATGGCAGCTAATTTTGGCTTTCTGCAGTTTAGTGGTCTGCGTTCTGAAGTAGTGCCTGTAAGCTCGGGTGATACCAATATCCAGCAGCTCTCCTCGTTTACTGCCAGTGTGCCCAAAGAGTGGTGCTTTCAAGGGCAATAATGCTCAGTGTTTCTTGCATTCTACATAAATAAGAGGAATACTGATTCATATATTTTACTTCAGGCACTGCAAGACAGAAAGAGAACGTGCCATTTCTTTTTTGCTTTATCTTTTCCCTTAGTCTTTTTGATTTGATTTTCTCATCATCCTGTTATTGCCAAGTATATTTTAGAATGAAAATTAAATTAAAAATATTAAACTATTTTTTCCACTGTAGAACCGGTATATAAATGTGCAATAAATATGGTATAATTTATAAAAACTTAATATGAGAAAAGATTGGAAACACCAAATATTTTTGTTCCTGCTGGATGGATGCATTTTGTTGTTGTTGTCTGTTTTTCTCTTCTAAATTAATGAGAATATTCATCCTTAGTTTTCATTTTTCAACTGTTATTTTCAACTATTATTATTCAGCTAAGGCTACATTGCTGTGTTTTTTACATGGCAGATCTAATTGGAGTTAGATGCTTAGTGACAGTTTTGCAACGGTTCACATGAAGCCTCTTCTCCTCTTAAATAGATTTAAAAAAATAGTATTTTATGCTAAATCCAGTCATTTTCACTACTTTCGAGTAAGTCGCTGGAAAACTCCCGTATATCTTGTTGTTATACTGGAGTCACTAAAGAAAGTTTTGATGTTGATGACAAATAACTGCCTCTCCTGGACGTGGAAGGAGCTTTCTCCGTGGCTCATGTTCTTCCCAGAGACCTGCAGAATTTTCCTGGGTGCGATGCAGACACAGTCATGTTGTGCAGATTGTTCATATGGAGATCGAGACCTTTTACAGAGCTTCTTATAATCCTTTCAGGTGTGAAATGTCTAGAATGAAGTAATTTATTATATACTAATTCTGATTAACCAGACATGGCATGAGATTTTCACACTCTGCAACAAATTAAGCATTCATTAACACTTAATGTCGTTAAATGACACAGTTGAACAATAAATGATTCATTTAATTCCTCTTACAGGAAATGTGTGTTAAAGTTACTGACTAGAAGATGACTGAAAATTGTTTTTATTCTCAGTTATTTTCCTCATCTTTTATTTATTGTGACTCTTCATTGACTTGTCTTTCTCTCACTTTTTCTGAAACAGAAGACGATGAAGTGGAAAATTTTGATGTTTCCAGTCTGCCTGAAGAAGTGCTGCAGAACATAGAAGCTGACAGTTATTGGTGCATGAGCAAGTTGCTTGATGGCATTCAGGTAAATGCATTTTTTTTCTTGCCTTTAATTACTGGAGATAACTAATTAATGTCAAAGCCTTGAATTACTTTAACAGTGCTGAAACACAGTACCCCTATGAAAAATAGAGGAGAAGTCGATTTTTTTTCTGCCTCATTATGGGCTCCTAAGCATCTGTGCATGTGTCCCATCATTCTGGTTTCAGACCAGAAAATTTACTCATTTGAAATCTCTATAAATCGTGGGTTTTTTTGTTTTTAATATAAATTTATATATCTGCTGTGTCAATTAACCTTGTATTCTGTAGTTATATATGATGTTTTATAGCAGTCAGTTCTGGATGATTATACACTATACTGGTTTTCTTCCTCAGTGCTTCAAGAGCATGTACAGCTAGAGGAAAAACTTTTGTTCCAGAAACATTAAACCTCACTTAAGCTTTTCTTCCTTATTTCAGAAAAACACAAAAAAAACCCTTCTAAAATCATAAGATCAAAGGATAATTCAAGTTGGGAGGGACCTCTGGAGGTCATCTACTCCAGCCTCCTCCTCAAAGCAAGCGCAGCTATGAATTCACTTCAGACTGTTCAGGGCTTTATTCAGTCAGGTTTTGGAAGTCTCCAAGACTGAAGAGTGCAAAATCTCTGTAGGCAACTTGTTCCAATGCCTGACTCTCCTAGCAACGAAAAAGCTGCTGCTTATACTAAGACAGAACCTCTTGTTTCAATGTGTTGTCCCTTATCCTCTCGCCATGCACCACTGCTAAAAGCCTGTCTCTGTCATCTTGGTGACGTGGGGGTGTTCTGTGGGGTCCCTTTGAAGACTTTACTTCTTCGGGCTGAATGTCCCCAGTTTCCTCAGCCTCTCTGCAGCCCTTGAGATCTTAATAACTCTTCGCCCTTGCTCCAATTTATTGATATATTTATTATAGCAGGAAGCCCAAACTATTCTAGATGTGGTTTTCAAATAGAAGCAACTCTGTTTAAACGTAAGAAACGTTTTTATTTATTTATTTGTTTTTTAAGTGCAAGGGTGTTCAAGCAGTGGAATAGGTTGTGCAGAGGGGCTGCGGAGTCTCTGTTCTGGGAGACTTGCCAAACCAGACTGGACACCAGCAACCTGCTGCAGCTGACCCTGCTTTGAGCAGGGGGGTGGCTCGGGCGATCTCCAGAGGAGCTGCTAAACCTCAGTGATGCTGTGAATCTGTAACACGTGTGGAGAGGGGGGTAACCTCTTCCCTTGGTCTGCTGCTGCAGGAGGCAGTTGGCTGCCTTTGCTGCCAGGGCACGCTGCTGGCTTGTGTTTGACTTGCCCTCTACCAAGGCCCCCAGGTCCTCTTCAGCCAAACTGCTCTCTAGTTCGGGTCCAGCCTCTACAGATGCAAAATGCTCTAATGGAGATTTGTAAAATCTGTTTCCAAAAGTGTGTTGTAACCACATACCATAGTGTGTCTAAATATCACTTGTTTTTGGTGGTTTTCAACACATTACTTCACAGTTTCACATCTGTAATCTATGTAACAGTATTTTAATATATTCATATATCAAGAATAAGGTGATTCTGGTTTTGTACTTGGTTTATTACCAAAATTGCGTCATCTTGCCTTTTCAATTCAAACACTCAAAAGATAAACTCTTTCAGAGGTCAATCCATCATGCTTCTTCAGAACAGTTCAGAACTGCAGATGATGTATTTATACTATTGCATTTTTTTTACCCAGAAAAATACGGGCTGTGAGCAAGAGAAGAATAGAACTTATCCCACCAGTGTTGTTTTTTTCTCCAGTTAGTTAAGTAGACATTCCCGTACATCTATCTTAATTTTTTTATTACTTAATCATCCTTTATAACAATTTCCTCAACTGGGTTCCATTAACATTCAAATAAAAAGTTCACGCTGATCTGTGCCTCCTACAAACGTAACATTCAAACATAAAATTGAGTATAAGTTTTCATTTTAAGTTCACTTGTAATGGTAATAAAATAACCAAAAGGGAAAACATATGCATTTTGTAATGGTCTAACCACATGTGTTAAAAATAGCAATATCATTATTATTTATATCATTAATATCATTATTTATCAGGACCTGGGAATTTTTAGAATAAAAGGGAGATAGTTCATTTTTGAGGATTGAACTGAGATGTATATTAGCTATTTCTATGGCTGAGGAAATAGCAGAATTTAGGGGTTACAAAGACAATCCAGTAGAGTTCTCTCTCCCTGCTTAGTTATGAAAAGTTTTTGCTATCATGTGCCTTGAATGTGAATTGTAAGTGGAAGAATGGAATGACTACGTTCTGTTTGGAAAATCTTTCAAAGGTCCATAGTTTTCTTTTAGGAAAAACAGTGCTGCTTTCTTTGTAACTTTTTCTTGTTAGTCTCTTGCAAGTTTCTTGGTTATGTCTGCATTTCGTCGAGGTAGATAGGCTAAGTTCTGCTAGCCTGGGTTATGATAAATGACAGATTTGTTTTGTAGAAATAAGGCTTCCCTAACCAAGAAGACAGACCTGTGTAAGTGGTATGGGCTGTGAGTCCCTGAGTCTGTCTGATCGTGCGAGCTTGTGCGCATTGAGTGTTTGTGCCTTCACGCCCAGCTCGTGTTCCTGTATCACAGGGACTGCAGAGTCCCCCTGCGTGGGTGCAGGGCTAGCTGGGCTAGTATTCCTAGCATGTACCAGCCCAGTCCTTGTGCACTGCCTACAGAAATGGGTAAAACACCCTTTCCTCCCACCTTCCTCAGGTAAATAGAGTTTGAAGAATGTCCTGTGTTGTAGGAAACTGTGGACATGAGATATTACTGATAAGTCAGTCTCCAGAGAAAAGTATTCAGGGTCCTCCCTGACAGTAGCTGATACTGAAAGAGTATGCGGCGGTCCCGCTCCTCTTGCTGCATAAACAGATGCTAATGCCAGCGAGGTTTGGAAATTCAGAGACCCTGTCAGGATTGCTGAGCAGTACTAGCATTCAGTTATCTAATTAGTTCTGTAATATTTGAGTTATATACTCATGCTAAGTGACAGCTCGTGGCCACTGTCACTGTAGTTGCAAGTGAGATGCCAGTTCTTGGATAATTCCCCTTTACTAATTTCTGGAAACGCAAACTGTTCTCTCTGTCAGCATCCTGCCCAAGTTGCATCCTGGGAATGACAAATAAGATCTTTTCTTTTTTTCTGTAAGCTGCAGCTACACTATGGAAAATAAAAGCTTCAGAAGTGGTTTGTTTGATTAGAAATTGTTTGATCAGCCCTGGTGAGGCCGCATCTGGAGTATTGTGTCCAGTTCTAGGCTCCACAGTACGAGAGGGATGTGGAGCTGCTGGAGAGAGTCCAGCGCAGGGCTACAAGGATGATCAGGGGCCTGGAACATCTGCCCTATGAGGAGAGGCTGAGGGGGCTGGGCCTGTTCAGCCTGGAGAAGAGAAGGCTGAGAGGGGATCTAATCAGTGTCTATAAGTACCTCAAGGGAGGGAGTGCAGAGGACGGGGATGGTCTCTTTTCACTGGTGGCCACTGATAGGACTAGAGGAAATGGCCGGAAACTGAAACACCAAACATTCCATAGGAACTTAAGGAAAAATTTCTTAACAGTGAGGGTGACAGAGCACTGGAACAGGCTGCCCAGAGAGGTTGTGGAGTCTCCTTCTCTGGAGATCTTCAAAACCCGCTTGGACGCAGTCCTGTGCCATGTGCTCTAGGTGTCCCTGCGTATGCAGGAGGGTTGGACTAGATGATCTCTAGAGGTCCCTTCCAACCCTAAGCATTCTATGATTCTATGAAATATCTTTTAAAATGCTTATAAAAGCAACATTTGTGTATCTTAGAATGGAAATGCAACTTGTGTTGTAGTAATCTGATGGATGTTATTAGGTGTAATGGTAGAGATGACTGCTGATGAGTGCTCTCTGCTCTCTCCTCCCAAAGGGAGCTTATTATGGAGCAACTCATTCTATTCTCATGTATATACAATAGCCAGGGTTTACTCTTACTCTTTTCAATATCAATGGTTCCATAAAGGTGCTTCTGGTTTTTAATTAATTCTAATTTTAATCTTTTATGTTTTTGTTACTTCAATTATAATTACATTTTAAATTCTAATTTTGTTTATATTTTTATAATTTTCTATTCTTTTCTTTGTTATTTATTTTTCCAATTTGTTAACCAGCAAGTTGTACCCATTCTTGAAGCTGTACTGTTGGAGCTCTGTAAAGACTGAGGAAAAGAAAATGCATTTTATTGAACATTATTACCGTGTTAGGAAGTTAATTCACCGACTCTGGCAGTAGAATCACTGCGACTACAAAGGATTAAAAGGCAATTAACATAATCATTGTGTTAGTCCTGTTGTTTTGATGTAACATTGGTTAAAACATGTCTGGTATTGTCTGTTCAAAACTTAGAAAAATTTAGATGTGAAAAAGTGTGGACTGTGGACCATCAGTTTGTGATCAGAGTAGATTTAACTTGAGCAGTCAAGATCTTTATTTTGGATGTTGGTGACAAAATAGTACATTATTTCAGCGTAGCTCCTGAAGCTCTTGATGCAACAAAGACTGAGAATTAACAATGTCATCATCTTAGATTTTTGAGACAAGTGATCCTTCAAACTTGTCATCACCGAGACTGTCATTAACAATGAACCCAGAATATAGCACCAGAATCTACTTTGCAAAGTGTAAATAGTGCTTTGAGCCTGAAGCACTGCAGTTCAATTCAGCATTTGTGAAGCCACTGAGCTTTTTAGGAGGAGGAAGCCTCGACAAGAAGCTTCACAAGAAAATTATTGGTCTTGGCACCAGCTCCAGAGAAGGAGAGATCTTTTAGGACCCTCTTGAAATTCCTAAGTGCCAGCAGAGGATCCATATTCTGCCCCTTCAATCTGAGAGAATCAAATGCATCACCAAGATACTGTCAATCAGCATCTCCCATAAGAATTTCAAGTGCAGTAGTTAACTCTACTCAGTTTAAAATATATTGGTGCTGGTCTACCGTGAAGATCTTTACTAATGGCTATAGTCTTAGGAAGCCTCTAAACAGGAAGATTAAGGCCCAAAAATGCTTTGGGAGGAATGACAGGGAGTGAATACGACATTAGTTTTACAAAAAAATGGTTTCAAGGGAATTCATAACAAAAAACAAACAAACACACACCCCCCTCCCCCCCCCCCCCCAAAAAAAAAAAGAACCCACAAACCAAGCAATTAAATGTGCATTTCAGTGAAGTTTGTAGAAAATATGATAAGAAATGGAGTTAATGGTTAAAGGCTAATACCATATTCTGGAACATTTTACATAAATGTTGTAATGTGTGATAGATCTGGTGATTTTTCTGAAGGAGTCAGTGAACAAATTAAAAGTATAGTTATGCATTTTAATGAAGACCTTTACCAACAGTTCTTAAATAAACTAAGCTGCTATGGTAGAAACATTGTCTGTCCTTCTGGGAGAAGGATTATTTAAGTAGCTCAAAGATAAAGCATCATTTTGGCATTTTTTGAAACCAAAGATGAGCTTGTGCTTGGTGTGCTCTGTGCTATTCTTATCTCTTCTGTCCATCTCCCTTCAAAATGATGGATTGGATGTTTAAAAAAAAAATGGAGCAAAACAAAGACGTGAAATCAAAGATAAGGAGCCAGCTGTATTAAGTTCTTTAGCTTGGATAACTTGTCAGAGGAATATATAAAAGTCTCTAAAATGCTGAGTTGCATTAAGAAGGTGAATAGGGAATAGTTGCTTTTTCTACTGATTAAACATAGAACTGCTGAGTGATAGGCTTAAAAAGGAGGAGGAAAAAAAGGTAACTAAGCCATGGAGCCACTTGTTAAAGGATGCATAACTTCACTTAAGTTTAAGATCTGGATGGTTTGAAGTTTGATTGAGGAAAAATCGTCGAATAGCTTTAATTGCAAAGTTACCACCTTAGAATCATAGAATCATAGAATGCTTAGGGTTGGAAGGGAGCTCTAGAGATCATCTAATCCAACCCTCCTGCACACGCAGGGTCACCTAGAGCACGTGGCACAGGGTGGCATCCAAGCGGGTTTTGAAGATCTCCAGAGAAGGAGACTCCACAGCCTCTCTGGGCAGCCTGTTCCAGGGCTCTGTCACCCTCACTGTTAAGAAATTTTTCCTTAAGTATATGTGGAACTTTTGGTGCTTCAGTTTCCGGCCATTTCCTCTAGTTCTATCAGTGGCCACCACTGAAAAATGTGACCTTTGTCAACCTTGTGTTGGGGAAGCCCCAGCCCTGGAGATGGAAGCTGGAAAAATGTTGCCAATGTATCACTGCGCTTACGCTCTTATGGAGCAGTTTGCTTTTGCTGCTCTTAAGAGATGAAAGGATTGAACCCAATATAGCCAGTTTTCAGATGGTTTTCAACAATAAGCCACATCCTTTGCCAGGCTTGTGATAAATACAGAACTGAGGGATTTATCCTGTGGACCATAGCTTGTGTTCAGCAGAAGAGTTTTCAGAAGTTCGTACAGAACCTGTATATCTTTGGAAACTGCTGATGCAATTTTTTAGTTTTTCCTCAAAAATGACTTTTTTTTCAAGAAGACAATGAGTATATTTGTAATCAGGTGTGAATACTTATCTAGAAAACATTGTTTTCTATGCAATATGCAGTGCTACCACAGTGCTTTGCAATGAAAATGTTTTATCTTCGTGTAAAACATACAGCATCAACTTTTGGGTACTTGAGTGCCCATTTTAGGATTTCTGTCTTTTGTGTATCTTCCTAAGTTTTATCCATATTTGAGCTGTCATCTGGCCTTGCCCATAATCCAAAAAAAAAAAAAAAATTAGTTCTTGACCACTTCTTTAATTGCGGTTTTGACAGTTTCTGTAACGATTAATAACCCACTTACATAAAACTGACTTTTGATTGTGTAGCTGAAGAGGAGATGAGGTCTCTGGTTAGGAGATCTGTGGATAATGTCATAATGCAATGTGAGAATCGGTGCCTAGTTTGTAATATAAGAATCAGTACCTAGTTTTTAATAATTATAGTTATATAGTTATAGTTATATAGTTATATTTTCCATCACCTTATGTGACCTGGAAGGAGGAGAAGCAGTATGCCAGTATTTTTGCCTAGCTGAAGGCAATATTGTCAAATTATTGTCAGGCTTTTTGTTTTCAATTTGGCTTTTTTTTTTTTTTTCCTCCTCTGATGGCATAAAAGGTTGTTTTCTTTCCCTCTTTCCTTCATCTCTATAAAATTATGCCATCATCACCTATCTAAGGAAAAAGATGCAGGCTCTATTTAACCACAGCCTGTAAAGAGTCGGAATGTTCTTCCTAGTGAAAACTGTAGTAAAGGTCATATATTCGGTAGTGCAACAAAGGCTGCTGTGTCATTCACAGGGCACTCTTCCCCCAAGACCCTGAGCTTAGAGTTCCAAATTCCCTTCATTTTCTGATCCTGGAAAATGATATTCAGAAATTCTTTGTGTATTTTTAACTAACATAAATCAGTGTTGAAGGACAAAGAATATAAAATGTCAACATTTCTGATGTGGAGGATAATAAGAAGTGTTGCTCTTTGTTTGAAAATCTTTCCTGAAGGAGTAGAAAAAGTAATATAGATGAGATGTGTGTGTGTATGTGTGCATACATTTGAACAAGTGTTTTGTGCATACAAGCACACACATGTGATAGTCACCAACACTTTTTTACATTCATTTTTCATATGTATTTTCCTCTCAAAAAGCTGAGAAGAAAAAAATGCTCAAACTCATGCATATCAAATCTCTGTAGATACGTATTTTGGAAAAGGCTTAAAGTTAAAATAACATGGAGATCGTAGAACTTTAACAGTTGCTTTGGAAGTACCTTTCACGTGCATTTAAAAAGCGTCTTCATCCGTTCTAGCATTCCATCATAAGTTAGTAGCATTTTGTACAGCTAGCTGTCAGCACCGTAGCATATATGGTGACAAGAAAGTAGAAGATATTTATTATGGTATGCATGTCATGCTAATGAATTGCAAAGCATTGCTTAATCAGAGTGGTTCATAAGAATCTCGTTGATTTATTGCGTTTAAAATCTACTTCAATATACTGTTTGCTATAGACAATTACGCAGCATTCGTATGCTGCGGGAGCTGCAACGCTTGGTGGCTGTTGAGAACGGCACTAGAATTGTCCTCAGTTTATCCAGTATCACTGGCTCCGTCTATCCAGCCTTCGCTGAAAATGCTACGCTAGGCCTTTCTTTTTAAGGTGCACCCCTTTCCAAGCTATAGCTTACATTAGGATTAGAACTGGCTAAATGAACAGGATTTGATTCCCGTGGTTTTTAGAATCTTGATCTTAGAAACTTTGATATCTCTGCCCTCTCCCTTCCTCATTTTTTTTTGTGAGTGAGTCTCATTCTTTATAGGAAGGTGATTCAGTCAATTTTTTTAAATTTTCATTTTAACCAAATTTCTTCCATTTAGAATTCTGTAACCTTTAAGAAAATACTATGTTATTTTCCTTTTTATAGGCTGGTGGGGCCTTACAAAGCCTTTGTTTGTTTTGAGAATATAACTTTAGTTGAAGTGTTTAAAAAATTCAAATCCTACAATAAAGAATACAGTAAAGAATTATGTAATGTACTTTATCATGTCTAACGAGGCCTACACTTGGAATAGTCTATTTTAAATTACAAAGATTTTTTTTCCCTTTTTTTTACTGAGAACAGATTGAAAGTATGTGTCTTAAAAAATTAAAGAAATAAAAAGTTGTCAGACCTGCTTGTATACTGGGCTATACAGAGTAAGCACAGACTGCTCTCACAGGGAGATGTGAGAGTGTAGCAAGTTCTGAGTCCTCATGACACTGTGAAGACTTAAGCTTCCATCATGTAAAGTGAATTTAATGCTGGAGTCTGAACTAGAAATCAGCCATTCAGCTGTGAAATGGGTTAGCATAGTTCACTTGAAGTGTGTTGCAGGCTCTATGAATTGAACATCAAGGAATTTAGGTATTGCACGTTGATGCATAAATATTTTATAATATTCCCTTGTCTACTCGTGCATGCCTTATCATATGTGAACACTTACTGGAAAGCACCCATAAGTGTTTAGAGGTGTGAGGCTCTATGAGCATTTTACCCATTTGCTGAGTTTGCATTAAGACAATCCTGTCTTCTGTGACTTTTTCAGAGGAAAAAGGGAATAAATGAGGAAATATAACAAAAATTTGAAAGATATGATATGCAGTGAAAGATTCCCTCACACAAGTGTGAAAGGAAATAAGTAGGAGAGCTTAATGTTGAAGCATTCTTTTTCCTGCAAAATTTAGTGAAAAAAACTGTATTGAAGACATAATATGTTGAAAAAATACAAACTTCTGAAGAACTGCTATACTAAATTTGGGAACTGATAACACCTCTTAAGAATCTTAATTCTCTATTGCCCTGAGAATTCACTCATATGTTTTGTGAGCTTATTGTAATTTTAAAAATCTGTGTTACTAGCTTCTTCTTCTACCTATAACATGAAAAGAGCAAGAATGATAACTAGTATTATAGGGGTGTTTTTTTCTTTTTTTCTTTTTTTTTTTTTTTACATTTACAAAATCCTTCTCTGTTTCACAGACTCTGGAAAGTCAATCAATTACAAGCAAAATGTATCTTTTTAGACTATTGAATTAGCGCTAATGAGAGTGGCTCCAGACTCTGTTCATTTGCAGCTTAAATAGTGGACAGAATAGGAAAAATAGTTAGGAGGCAAAAGATACTGTGAAGAGCAAACTAATTGTGTTTTCCAATCCAAGATGACAGTTTTGGGTTGCATTTTTAGGGGTTTTGAGAAAACGAACAGTTACACACTGGTGTATCAGTCAGGAGTTGCACTGTTTGATTAAAGTGGCGGTGCGTTTAGCTCTGGGTTTGTTTATGCTGTTAAATGTGTGAAGATGCTTTTACCCAAAATCTGTTATAGATTAAATCATTCAATGCATTTTTAATCTCCTATGAGTACTATGTTACTTCTGGAAATAACTACATAAATCAGTATAGAAAAATTACCCCAAATCCTTCTAACAATGGAAAAAAAAAGTTGTTTCTGTGACTAACATGAATGTATGGATGTAATGTTTCCTAAAGATTGTGCATCCTCGATATGACTTTTGACTTTAATATAGAATGTGGAAGACTCCCGAAAGTCCCAGATAATTTCCCTGTTACCAAAATGAGAAGATGATCAGATTAGAATCTCTGAGAGACTTCTCAGTCTTTTACTTTTGACATTTTGCTGCAGTGTAGATGATGCTCAGCTTCTGTTTGGGATACAGTGCCAGCAGGATGTGAGGGCTGCCAGTTTCTAGAGGAAAAGTCCAGAGTTCTCTGATTTGTCTTGCTTTTTCTGACCAGCACTGCCTTAGTTACTACACTTATTTCTCTTATCAAACTGTGAAAGTGCTACTGTTAGTCCAATAGAGATCTTTACTGTGGTAATTTAAAGACAGTAGTCAGCAAAGAAGTGATCACAACGCTTTAGAATTTCTTGTGGAAAAACAAAGTATTTCGTAGCCTATATTAGGTTGATGTGGCAGCCTTTGCTTAGGAGGCATGATTATGTGGAAAGGTATTCAATTACAGAAGAATAAGGGATGACCCGTTAACTGTGCTGCTGAATAGAAAGCAACAAAGTAGGATTGGAAATTTATCCTTAATTTATAGGCATCTTTCTCAATTCTCAGATAACAAGAAGGAAAACAGGAGTTTGGCATCCTTCTCCTTGTGCAGACACAATCTTTTGAGGAGAGTCTTGGGCAAAAGAACAGAGGGAAAACACTTAGTCTCTGTAAGAAAGATTCTTCCTCTGTGGTGAGAACAGCCTGATCGTGACCTAATCCAAAGCTCAAGATCAAACTCTCTTTTTTTCTATTCTCTTATCAGTCTCTTCACATTGCTGTATGGAAAGTTTATTATACTTTTCTATGTTTTGTTCTCTTTGTCCAATGAGAAAGACTCCCCTTAATGCAGACTCCCCTTGGTGTCTTGCAGTGCTCCCTAGCAGCCTTCCCATTCACTTCAGACAAATCGTTTTATCTGTCAAGCTCGTGTTTGGTCCATTCTGCGTGGACTTAGCTATTTTCTAGAGAAAAAAACACTAAACTCTGCCCATACTGTACTTGGAACTGTCAGTTATATCTCAAGGAGATATCGGAGTTTCATCTCAGATAAAATATTAGAGTAATTCCTTTAAAATCATTGGCTCACCATGTAACAGGAGCCCAAAAAACAACAAAACACCAGGCATCAACGACAAGGAAATTGAGAACAAAATGAGAGTATAATTTTGATGTTATATAAAATATTGTTTTCCATATACCTTGAGTGCTTTGTACGGTTTTTCTAATCAAGAAGGATGTAGCAGAATAAAAAAAGATACAGAGAAGAAAAAATAAAATGGTTAGAAGGGTGGAACAGAGTATTTGTCACAGGGGAAACTGCAGTGACTCTAGTTAGGAGTAGAAAAAGTTAGAGAAGGATATCATGCAGGTCTAAATGTGATGAAAGTTGATAAACTTCATGTAAAATTCTTATTCAACACTTTGTAAAGACAAGAAATGGAAGACGCTTGACAAAATTAGCATGAGATTAGATAAAACATACAGATTCTTTATTTAGTAAGTGAACTGGAACTTGCTGCCATGGGAAGCTGAGACAGATAGGAGCTCAGCTGACTTGTGATGTCTAATGCTCTCAATAAATGAAATTATGTTCCTGTAATAAAAAAGGATAAAGCTAAATTTCATACCTCTGTGTTAATTTTCTGATTAATTGCACGATAACCTACTTAAGTTAAAATTTGAAGTCACAAAGAAATGTATTTTCCAATATCAGTGAAGATTTTTGTTACTATGATTTTAGGGATAGTTCCCCAACTCACCACTTGAATTTTGTAGGGGAATTGCTAAAATTGCAGTGTGGGTCTTCTGTATAGGTAGTGTGTATGTGAAAATAGTTATAAATAGTAATTTTCTTATAGGAAAAATGTTATTCTTGTAATAAAAATGTTGATGTGTATTTAAAGAATAAATTTTTTACATTTATATTTCTCTAAAAATTCTCTAAAAAATTCATGTCTGCGGATAAAGTGGAGATCTCTTTGCTGAACATTTTTTAAATTATGAGTTCCAATTTTGTAGCTCCATAATATAACAATATTATCTGACACTCTAACTTAAAAAATGTTCAGTTGGAATTCATGCATTCAAACAAATATGTGCAATTACCCTGTCATTATAGCTGTGTCACATATGTATTCATTTTTTGTAAATGATATTAGTTGTGACCTTGGTTTTACAATAGTCATGATTCCATTGAATTAGAGTTTTGATTTCTTATGCCATTGGAAACTATTATTATGAAGCTTTAAAGATCAAATTCTGGTCCTGTTGCTGATTACAGCCTAATTTTTCATGCTTCCCATATTATTTATGATAAAATTGTAAAACCTTACAAATCTCTAGTATGGCAAATTTTATCATTTAAGCATACAACCTTTTAATCTCTTTTTACTTCTATAATATAGGATATAACTTCAGTGGCACAGCAAATAGAGAGCAACAGAGACAGCAACAGCTCTGAGTTATTCTCTTAGAGACAGAGACTCCAAGCAGGACTGTAGAATGTGAGAATTTACTATTAAATGGGTGGAAACAGGCCTGGACAATGTAAAACCAGAATACAGCTTAAGCAAACAAAATATATGGGTTTAGCTAAGTAATTGAGGGAAAAGAAATTTCAGTTTTTCACAAACTTATCCTTGCATATGGTCTCTTCTTTAGGATAATTACACATTTGCTCAGCCAGGAATTCAAAAGAAAGTGAAAATGTTGGAAGAACTTGTTAGACGGATTGATGGTAAGTCTTAAAAGCTGACGTGATTTCCAAATGGTGTTTCACTGAAAGTGTTTAGTTAAAACGTTTGCAAGAAGTCAAGCCAACATCATCACAGTTACCTATCTTGGTAGTGTAACGCAGCCTTCCTCAGATGAGTTGTAACACTCAGTCCATTTGTGGCACACTGGCCTTTGTGAGATCACTGTCGTGTATCATTTAAAAGAAAGCCACTAGAGCATGAGCCACTTTCATTACTTTTTATTAAGGCAATATAATCAAAATTCAATGGCAATTTCTTTTCAGCAGAGTAATGGCCACATACAAAAGGCAGCTAGTATTCATTTCGCATTAAGCTCAACGATTGTTGTAATTCGAGAGAGTCACAGTGGTTGTTTATGGTTGTCCTTCGACACTATGTTTTGTGCCTTTGTGCATCATTTTGCTCTCTGGAAAGCCTGAATAATTTCTCTGTGGAATCCAATTAATTATGAACTCTGGAAATAACATCTTTAATATTATAGATAAATTACAGTGTGTGCAGGGGTAATTTTAGATTATACTTTCATGTTTTAGCAGGGCACTTTGAAATATTTTTACCTTCATCTTTAAAATAATTCCCTTCATGAAATGCTGACTGTCATATTGCTAGAGCAAAGTTTAATTAAATGAAATGCAAGAGATAATGCTTGCCCATTCTAAACATACTCTCTTGATAGTTTGTTAAATTAATGAACAGAGTATTAACAAAATGTTGCCAAGCAGTACCAAGCATATATTTGTGACACTAGCCTGTCAGTGATGAGGTAGAAAAAATATTTCTTCCATAGCTTAATACTCTATAATCTTGAAAAGATTAATTCTATCTTTTCATTATACATACTGTGAGCTTTCCTTGCGCCAGTGCTTACTGTAGCATATTTTGGCTTGACCTGCACGTATTTACATACTGAATATTTGATATAGCACTTCTTCTGTGCCCTTTTAAGGTGGTAAAATATTTAATGTTCAAAATAAAATAAGAGGGGAAAATAATGTTTATGTAGTAATATTATAATATAAAAGTACATTGTATAAAACTCCGTTGTGTAAATATATATTTATTTTAAATGTAAATTAATATAAAAAAAATCTAAGAAGCTGCTTTTGTAATTTTTAATCAAGGGAAAGAAAAGTTATATTAAAATATGTCCAACGTAGTGTAATGGGTTACTTCAGAAAAAAATCTAACATCTTATAGTGTGGCTTTTTATATGTGTTATTTTATGCTTTTATTGATATTAGAATTTTTGTATCAGTTATATATAGAAGCACACATTTGTATATTAAAGTAAGCAGTTATAATGCCTACAAAATAGACTTCCTAAACTCTTATGAAGCATTTAAAATAAATTGCTTAAAGCCAAGTGTTTTAGATGGAAAATATTATTCCGATGATCAAACACTTTTTTTTTTGTTTATTAAAAATAGCCTGCAAGAAAGGACGAAATCCTAAAGGCTTGTTTGTGCCTCTAGTGCTTCAATATATACTTAGCTAACTTTTGTCAAATAGGTATGGTTTGGAAAGCATTATATTTAAGACTTTAACATGTAAAGGAAAAATAAGTTATAGCAAATAAATATTTCTTCTTCAACTCTCCTTTGCCAGACTCTGAAATTGAAAGTAAGTAAAGAGACTTTTCCATTTTTAAAATCTAATTTATACCAATTTGATAAGTGCTGTATTTAAGAGGACATTGTTAAAATAGTCCTACATCAAAAGTTTACCTTGCTAAATGTGAACACGATTTCTCCTTCAATAATTACATTGACCTAAAGTGTATAATAGTCAGTAAAGGAAGCAACCAGGAATTTCTAAATACAGTGTGTTGATATCTTTTTTTTTTTTTTTTTAAACTGAGCTACAATTTTTAGCAGACTGTATCAGTATCTATGAATATGGGTACCATCCAAAGATTTTTAAAAATTACAGAATGAACAATACATTTTCTATGCTAGAATTGTTAATTTTCTTATGCTTAGAGATCAGGAATGTTTACTACTTAATGTTGATTCTTTGTACTATCGTTCAGAGTTAGGAAGTAATGTCTTAAAGTAACTTGTAACTCTAAACTGTTTATGCAGTTGAGTAGTTTAAAACTGCCTTTTTGTTTTGAGTGGTGCTGCTGAAGAAAGCAAAACAAAATCCTAACTTCAAGAAACTGTTTTATACTAGATATATTTTACAGTGCGTGTAATCTGTATGACATGTCCAGAGCATATAATAGATCTTGGAAATTCTTTGAAATATTATATTTTCCATTTGTTTTTAAAGTGAGTGAAATTTCATTCTTTTGGAAACATGTATGGAAAATATAAAGCATTTTTAAAACAATGACTTTTGAAAAATGGAACTTCAAGCGTTGGAGGACGGACTTGGCATTACAGATCTCAGAACAATTTAGGTTGGATTGGGTCTCTGGAAGTCAAGTGGTCTAAACAATCTCATCAGCCCCCTTGCTCAGCGGGCAGGGATGCTTAGGTTGGGCTCCTCCAAACCCAATCGGGCCGGGGGTTCTGAGTAACTTCAAGGATGGAGTTTGCATAGCTTCTCGGGGCACTGTCAAAGAGTTTGACTACCCTGATTGTATTTTTTTTTTCTAGTACCAGTGAAGAGAAGCTTAACATAAAAAGTAGCTGTTTGAGTGTATGAGGCTTGTGCAGCTTGTTTCTTAATCGTGGTGGCTTAGTGGCATTTGAAAAGTGATACTTGCCTGTTGGAGTGTGTTAATGCATTACATGAGTGATCCAAGCAACCTTCATTACCACAGTTTTGTGGATCACAACAACTCTCAAAGTAACTAACCTTGTGTGCTCAGTGCAGTAGTCCTTAAACAGCCTCTGCTAACCTGAAGAAACGTCTAGCTGTTTGAACTCCAGAAGATACATTTAATACATACAGATACATGTATTCAATGCAAGTTTTATAAGTTTATTAACAGAACTTTGTTATATTTGAAGGTAGAACATTTTGAAGGTAGAAGGAATTTGAAAGAAGAAACATCATTCAATCATCTCACTTATCTCCTTGTCGTTGCAATTTAGTTTGTTCTATGAATTATTAAAAAAAAAAAAGTAGAGAGGGAGAATTAATAGATAACTCAATAATACCAAGTATCTGCTATAACTAATTTGCTATCTTGTCTATTTCCTGTGATAAGGCAGTGGAGATTTTCTATGGTAAATCATGAACTATCTCATGGTTTGTTAAAGGTCACACTGATATTGGATGATATGTTCTAGTATTGCTTCATTTAGACTGCAAATCAAATAAATTTGTAGCATAGGAGTGTTGAAATTAATTCAAGACTTTTAGTATTTACTGATGTTTAACATTTGGCTAGCTTCATGCTTGGGAGTCTCAGCTTCGCTTTAGTGAAAGACATCTGATAATTACATTAGAGCTTCACATAGTGATTCGGTTGAACATTTATTTATATAAAAAGAATCATCAAAAGGTGTTCTCACACATGATATTTTAATTGAGATCATTTCTGGTTACTTGAAAAATAAAAAATATTGGAAATATGATACAAATTGTGCAAGAGTAAGGTTGTTTTTAGGGCTGATTGAAGTGATTCAAAAAGTTATTTTATTCCAATTATTTCAAAAGGTAGATTAATAATCATTCCATCATTTTACTCTTTGGGAAAGTATTTTTGTTGTTGTCTAGTTGAAGTAAAATGTTCTTCGCTGTCCTTTTAAAAGCATAGTACACTAAAGATTTTACGACTCCTATTTTTTTATTGCTGCCATATTGTAAATAGTTTCTTTTGTTTACTTTGAATGGAATGCAAATTTGATAATGCATTTTCTTTTAGTATTCTGGACAAATCAGTCTTTGCATCACTAATTGCAAGATATTTATTTATTAGTGGCTTGTGATAGAAGTCTCCTGGTTGGTCAGGTGTTTGCATTTCTGTGAATAATGGCACAAATCATGACTTTCAATGAAGCAAATTTTTATAAAGCACTTACCTTTAATGGCTTTTAATTTATATTTTGCATATGTTTTTGTTATACAGGATATAGAAAATATTAATATAGAAATATAATCTGTTGCATACATGGGCAAGATGAGCAGTATGAAATCCAGCCAATTTAAAATATTTCATTTTTCATGTATTGTTACTTCTGCAATGAAAGTGCTTATTTGTTTGCACGATTCTGTATGCTTATACCTTTGCAACTATACTAGTTGCATCTAAAAGATTATCTGATATAATATTTGATATTTTTGTGTCATGTTAAGGTTCCTTAATTGGGGATATTTACAAAGCCTCCATTAGCATATGATTAGCATATGTGGAATTATCCTTTGTAACATCTGAGTAATTGGAGCATTGGATCTAAAAAAGTTGTGTGGGTTTTTCTTTGGAGTTTTAAGTGTTCAGAAATCACTTGGGATTTTTTCAAAACTTGTAGTTAATGCATAGTATTCAGCAGCATATACAATTCTGCATCATGTAACAGTAGGAATCTTCATGAAAGATTTAAAAATTATACCTTGCCCCAGAATTAGTTTGCTTTTCACGTCTGGGAAAATTAATCCCTTGTAAGCATTATAATGAAAATATTAAAGAAAAAAAAAAGGCCTTATAAAATGAAGACTGACACAAGGCCAAAAATATTACCAAATTACGTTCTCGTGGATGTATTCCGAGGTACAAGTGGCAATTTGATTCTTACAATGCCAACAGGCTCCAAAGCAAAATCTCTAAATAAGTGTCAGAAGGGGACAAAAGAGAGAGCCAGTTGCCTCAGTTTGTAAGTGAAAGCAACAGTTCTGGGACGCCCAGAACAAGGAGATGAAAGCGTTCATAATAAGCAAGAAAAAGTATTTATTTCACAAACATGGGAGAATTCTAGACAATCCCATGTTGTTTGTTACTAGTGTTGCTCACATCTAATATCTGAGCACAGGAGGTCAAAAGCTAAAAATACAGTCAATTTCCAAGTGGAATTGGAACTTGGGTATTAGCATTCCAAGTGCAATAAATAGCAGTGAGAAAGATACTTGAATGTAAACTTCTACTTTATAATATAAATCATTGCAATTCTATAGACTATTCTCCTCAGTCATCACTATGAACATTAATAATATTAGTTTTTCTTAATACTTCTTAAATTTTGCATTTATTTTTTTTTTCCATGGACGTAGTATGTCTAACTATTTAAAAGCTGAAGTGTTTATACAGGTCAGTAAGTTGCAATTGGTTTTACAGTCTTAAATCTTGCTAAGATCTCTGAACTTTGTAAGAGTACACAAATATAATCTTTATGGCAAAACATAAAAATATACTTGGAAAGAAGTATTAAGTGAATCATGTTGCTTACAATGCCACTGAGCAACATTTAAGAGTGGTTTAAAGTATAGTACAGTTGTTATCACAAAATCAGATTAAAGTAAATACTGAAGAACTAAATAAGATAGTTTTGCTACAATGAAAAACTGCAACTCTCATATTGCACAAATTAATTAAACAATTATGGAATACTTACAAGATTTTTAATCACCTCAGCACCAAGCTAGTGCATAAAGATGGGCAGAGAAAGACCTTACTAATCTTTATAATTTTCAACAGCAGCACCAATTTCTAAATAAATTTAGTTTCATGTCCAATGCATAAAGTATGATATAAAGAAAGCAAGTCTTTTTTAGTATTACAATTAAAAACTTTTTCATGTACTTGGAAACAATTTTAGTTCCAAATTGTTGGTGTCAGTACAATGCTATTCAGTATAATTAAACATGAATATAATTTTGCACACACAATTAAGTATTCTGTAACTGTACTTTAGAAATTATTAGCATGACTGAATGCATAACCAAGACTGATCAAATGTCACTTACTACCATAGCTTCATCATCAGTTTGTAGTAGATTGCTAATAAGGTTTTCAATAGAAAATATACTTGTCTTGGTTGATATTTTGCCCTTTTGAGTGATTTCAGATTGTCATAAACAACAAAAAAAGATTTTTCTCTTCCATTTAAAAAGTTCAGTTGGAACACAAGCTGAATCTCTTTTAGAGATTATCAGAGTATCAAAACTACTTTAACTGCTTAGCAAAAATGTGCAACAGTCGTGTATTAACCATTGGAAATTTCTGCAGGAATTACAGTGTTTATTACCCAAGATCCTTCCTTGTGTCTTGTTCAGTCATCAGGAATTGATTTGCTTCTTGCTGTATATTAATAATAGTTAGTTCAGGTAACTAATTCCTAGGTTGTGGTATTCCTGATAGAATTTTTCAGAGTTCCTTTTCTCAGACTCCCAGTCTGCCATTCGTATGAGTTAGGAGAGATTTCTCTCTGGTTGGAAAACTGAATCTGCATCTGCCAGCATCTGGTGTTCAGGTTTTACTCCAAACCCTTACCTCCGTCTCCCATCAGCATATTAGCTTTGAACAATATAGAAATGTTTGGGAAAGTCATAATGATTTTCAGAATTGCCTTGGGTAGGTAGGGAATTCCAAAGGAAAACCAGCAGTTGCTGCTGATAAAGTTCACTATTTCAGTTGGCAAGATTCACTATGTCCAAACAGGAATTTTGAGGAATTTACAATATTTAAATAAACTAGTTGCAGCAGAAGGTCAAGTTAGATTTTTACTTTTTACTATTATATTACTGAAACTTTTCAGGGACTTTATATCAGAGCTTCCGTTTGGTGGTAGGTAGTTGGAGTGGAGTCCCAGCCTGAGCGTGTGCGGGTGTGTGCAGTGCTTGCCTGCTACTCACCTGGCTAGGAAAAGAGCGTGTCTGCACTCGAGCAAAATGTTGTGTTTTGGAGTTACAGAAGAGAAATATGGATGACCAGTAGAATGTCTGCGGACTAAAGTGACTAAAGATATGTTTTTTCTCGCAAGCCATGCTTATGGTAATGAGTTTTATCAACTCTTTGCGCTAAGTGAGAAGTCAGCCTTAAGTCCCTGCTTTGCAGGAGATTCTCATTTAACAAATGCAAGTGTGCAGGGACAGCACCTGTGCATAATACCAGGCAAAATAAGCAAGGTTTAGAGTAGGCAGTTTGCTGTTTGTGTGGCCTAGTTTTAATAGCTCGCCACACTTTTGGAAAGTTCAACTAGATGGAAATAAACCCTAGATATAATATTACATTAATTAGAAAACAATGAAGTTAGTTTGTGCAGTTAAAGGAGTGTTTAGTAGGCCTTGGAATGTATACATAGCACAAGATAAATGGAAGTGGTGTATGTATTTTCAGATCAGCTGAGGTTTAAGCTTAATCTTAAGTGTTCCACAGATAGTAGATTAGACTTCAGATTAAATTGGACTTAAAGAAATACCTTTTTTTCCTTTAATTTTTTTCTGCATTTACACAAGGCAAAAGTCAGAATTTTCCTTTTTTTTTTTTAGTCTGGGAATATGCATCCTTACTTGATTTCTTAAAACAATTTTGATTGGCTTGATTGTCTTATTCCATTGCCCAAGTTTGTTTCTTCTTTTATTTTCGTTAAAGGAAGAATCAAATATTTTTCCTCAATATATTGATGTAGAACAGTGACTTCAAACATTTTGGTGGTAAAGTCGCAAAGTGACACTGGACGTCACTAATACATACAAATGAAAATGTCATTTTCATCTGAAATCAGTGTTTATTCTAATAAGATTTATGTCTTTACACTTTCCACAAGTCCTTCGTATTTATACACCACACTTTTAGAGATTCTTTGTTATTTCTGTTTAAGACTAAGTGTTATGTAAATAGTGCAGTGCATATGTGTAGCATCTTATTAGTAGTTTACCATATTTTCCCATCCTCCCGATAGTTACTCGTGCTTTGCCAGTGTCTGTAGGTACATAATATTACTTATGGGCAGTTATTAAATCTAAGATTTTCCTCATTTTTCTTGAAAGCAGTTGATGGAAAGCAAGAAGATTATGTCTGCTTTTCTCTTTGTAAAATCAGAGGCTCATGCTGAAGTGCAAAGTTTTGCAAAAAAGCTTTTATCCATTGTGATTTATACGTATCTGACTGTGGAAATGAGTGCGATCCTATTTACATAATAATAAAAGTAATAATATTAATCCTAGGCAGTGTGTAGCAGGTTTTCATTTTTCTTTTTGGATTTATCATTTGACACACAGAACAATATAGTATTGTGATTTTTTGGTCTCCCCCTTCTTTCTTGGTTTACTTAAAATGTATTTTTAATTATTCAGAATTTATATAGTACATGAGATATTTAACTTTTTTGGATGGTATGCCACTTCAGAATTCATGTATTTTATTTTAATCAGAAGATCTGTTTCACCGGAATTTTCTTTGTGAAGGGTTTATTTAAACTGTTTAGAAATGAATTAAACTTAGTTCTTTTCCGTTCTTTTGCAGTTTTAAGGACTATCATTTTAAAAATTGTAGCATAATTTTATTATCAGAAACTGCAGTAGAAGTATTTAAAAAAAAAAAACTTAAGTCTGAAAGTTGACAGTAATTATCTCTTGCTTGCTCATTCCATATACATACTTTCCAGCGAAATGGAAAATTTAAATGTAGAGTTATGACTCTCCAAATTACCTTTATCAGTAAAATAACTTCTACTGACAGTTACTTACAAAGCAGAAAGAATGAGCCTTTTCAGTCAATGCATTTTCTATTCCAGTCTTATATCAGTTGTATATAATGCGTGGAGTTTAGTAGCCTATTCTCAACACAGAGTAGAGAGCAACTTTCAAAAAATTCATTAAGGCTATTAAGAGCTGTAGTTGAAATATCACAGTTGACACCATTTATAGTTCTTTGTTACTTACTTTAAATAGCTGTGAATAATCAAGTGATATTTCCTTCTGCTATGTGAAGAACAAAAATGGTAGGTAGTATTTGGGAATTAAAGCTTCAGTTAAAAATAAAGCTGAGTCTTTGTATCCTGCTTGATGTAGTGGAATATCTAATTAGTAGTCTGCAGTATAGAAATATAAATGTGATATTTTTAAGATAACATTAACATTGTATCTCATTTCAGCTTATTAAACTTTTCGGTAAATTTGCCTGAGAAAATGCAGGTACCTGGTAGTAACTCTGCATTTTGCTTGAATAGCTATTGATGGCTTTCAGCCATCCATGCATCTAACCATGTGGCAAGTGAAAATACAAGAGCTTCTGAGGCTGGTACTGTCTTCAAAATGTGGACTTCTAAGTATAAACTGCCTTGGTCTATTTTTAAATCCATTTCTCTAAGACAGGGCCTATGCATTTGCCATGTCCTTCTCTCCTTCCAGGAATGTTTCAAGGTAAAAATTAGTTTCACCAGCATTTTACAGAGGGACAGCAGCCTCCAACCATGCAGAATTCCACAACTATCATCAGCTCAATTCTTCCTTGGGAAGAAAGCTTCCCAAATTAGTACTGCAGCTGAGGACAGGCTGTGGAGAGGCTCCAGCAGGTAGTTGTTGCTTTTGGAGGGCTCATTATGGCTGGATCCTTGGAGTGCGTAAGCTCAGCAGCCTACGGAGAGCCCAGGAAGGAAGGGCTGAAGGTGATGTGAGGAGCTTGGGTTCCTAGAGAAAGGATGAAAGTTAGTCACTGGGTCTTAGGACTGGACAGTGGAAATTTTTAGGGATAGTGGAACATGGATAGCACCATTCTTTCTTTTGAAAGTATGAAATGCAAGTTGATGGTAACACAATCGTGCTTTTCAAGTACACTGAGGGACTCAGGGGAGAAGAATTATCCTTTGATGATATGACCAAAGTGAACAGTCGTTGCCTTCCTACCCTTGTTCTCTACCTCTTCACATCCTGTATTAATATTTCAGTCCATTATATAACAGCAATTTCTAATTACTTTGATTAGGGTGCATATAAGAGAATCATTTAAAGATGGATTGCACATCCTTAATTACAATTTTTAAAACATTTCACAGATGTAACAGACAGTACATAAACAATTTTATTTAGTTGTCTATGTTTGTATAGTAGTTTAGAAAGATAGTACTTTAAAGAAAAAATATAGAGAGTCTGACTGGGAAGGACCTGAGCCACAGATAACTAGAGGCTGAGCGTGCATGGAGAAATGTCTTTGCTTTACACACTTTGGCATCTGGATTTGTCCACCTTCAGAGACAGGATGATGCCCTCGAGGGACTTTGGTGTGACCTATTGTTGCTGTTCTCATATATGTGCGTGTGTATATATGTGTATGGAGATATATATATATATATTTAAAAAGCTCGTTGTTATTGTTAATATCAGAAAGGTTTTTACTACTTCCTTCCATATTGGAACCGTATTGGCTGAAGTTTTCTTATATCTGTATAAACTGTCTTGAGAAAAAAGTCGAATGAATAACTTCAGTATAGACACTTAACATCTGATATATTTTAAATAAATAAAAATAGTGTTTTGTTAGGCTTTATTGGACCCACCTACAATTTGTAAATACAGACCAAAATTTAATTGTAGTTAACTTGAATGAAATTTTGTTCCCTAGGTTGGTGCATGTTCACATCTCTGTAATTCTCTGTTGCAGCTCTTTCAACATAGCAGTCTAGGAAGCAAACTTGGTTGTGTAGACCTGCTACTGATGTGTCTGTTCAGAAAGACTTAGATGTTTCAGATGTTTTCCAAAAGCCTTTGACCAGCTGCTGTAATAAATAGTTTAACTTCTGCTATCTTAATCTTTAGGCAGTATTTCCACATGATAGTTCTGCTGTGCTCTTGGGACTCTTCTGTTTGTTTGTTGGTGCCTTTTAAGTTCTCCCTGAGCTATGTAAAATGAGAGCTTTTAGCAGCAAATTTTCTGTGAACATAGATGAAGGATGATGCGAGGAACAGAATCTGCAAAGAATGTGTTACGTAAAGAAATTCTGTAAAGGAATAAGGCCTTCTTTAGACCTTAATTTAGAGTGCTGCTCATATGTTCATCCAAAATAGCGGCTAACATTTTCTATGTCAGCTGCAACTGTAATTTATATCATGCTGTTACAATACCTAAGCATCTTATCCAAAACTTATTAACGGGCTGTCTTTGATCCTTTTTGGGGAGAAATTCTGCTTGACACAAAAGCCACACTGATATATTAATTCTGTTAGCTATAGAAATGTGTATGCATGTGATTAGCCCAGCTTCCAAATAGTAAACATGATATAGTAAATAAAATGTTTATGGGTATTACTTTAAAGATCACCGATTTGTACAGATTTTTTTTTTACTAAAATTTTTTTCAAAGTACAAGCTAGTGAAATCACCTTACTCTATTTCTTAAACATTAATCTTAAACATTTGTTTCAGTGGACCAGAATCCTTCCTCTTTTTAGGAAAACGTAACTATTTCTCTGCGTTTTGTATTACTTATTGTCTCCTCCTTATCAATTGTTTTTGAAAAAAAATGATATATGCAAATCTTGTTGGTTGTAGTCCTGCCATAAATAAATTGTAGTCCAAGGATATGTGCAATTAATCATTTCACTTTATAGCCTTGTATATTTTGTTTTGTGGTATGCTGTAAGGTAGTGACCTCAATCTGAATGTAAAATAGCACAACTTTAGTTGCTTGCAGCATCTAAAGACAAAACTGAATCCAGTGTAATGTTCTTCGTAAGTCATTTCCCCTTTTTGGATTTTCATTTAGTTGTAAGATTGCGTAAACACCACCAATTTTATGTGCTTGGATGGGAAAAGTGTTTTTCAAAAAGCATTTGATAAATATTGACTGCAGAAAAGTTGCACTAAAATAGCTGTTCATTGTGTCTTCAGAACAAGTTCATAGACACTTGGATCAGCATGAGGTGAAATACTTGCAATTTGCTTTCCGTTGGATGAATAACTTACTGATGAGAGAGGTCCCTTTACGGTGTACCATCAGGCTGTGGGACACATACCAAGTAAGTACTACTTTTATACCTTCATAACTCTGAATGTTTTATATTTTGTATATGTAGGTATTTTTGCTTATTAACTTTCCTGAATGTTTTGTGTCTAAGAACTGTAGCAGTAAGGGGAAAAAATAACAGTGATCATTACCACTTTGAAAACGCTTTATGCCTTTGGTTATATTGTGCTTTAAAAACAAGCAAAACTTGATATCATCACAATTTATGGTACTGAAGTAAACACCTACTCATGGTTTAACATCAGTACCCTCTCCTAGCTCTTTGGCAAAAAGCAAGATATTAAGTTTGACTTAATGCCCTCCATTGGTTTTTAAGTTCTAGACTTCTTCTTGTCCTAGTTAGCTGCTCATTCCAGCATTCGTTTCTAGTCTTGAATTCCCAGTGCTCATCCTTCAGTCATATTTTCTGCCTTATTATTTCTGTGGACTAGACACCTTATGCTATTGAACTCTTGGTGAGATTTTTTTTTCTCAATAGTTTAATACCATCTGCTCAGTGGTAAGTGAAAAAACTCAGAGAAAAAAAAGATTTTCCTGTTCTTAATTCTGTTTCTTAATATTTCAGTGACTTCTGGCTGCAATTTTTAAATACAGATTTAAGCGATGCACTCCTATTAAGTGGGTCTAGTGTGTTAAAATTAGCTTAAAAAGGTTAGGAGCTTAAAAATAATTTATGGGAAATTTCAACTGCATTAATTTAGTAGACATGGCGGTGACCGGAGTAAATCATAATAATATCTCATAAAGAGACATAAAATATTTTAATATCTATGTCATTACAAGTGCTTGTTATGTAGCAGTTAGTACTTAGTAGTCAGTTAGACCTTAGTGGCAGAAAGTGCCTTTAGACCATCTATCCAAAGAATTCTGAATTCAGGTAATTGAACCTATGGCAGAGAATTTGAATTGCTTGTTATTTCTTTAAAGAATCCAGTAAGTTTTTTCAATAGAGTGTGTTTTCTAGAAAGACGTCCACAATCTGATAGGAAAATGTGAAGATTTGAGGAAGCTGTCACTTCTCCTGCTAGTCTGTCAGTACAAGTTTTATTTGGTTGTTTATTTTCAAAAATTTGTTGGATTAAACTAATTATTGCCTTCCTCTGGGGTCTCTTTTTGTATTACTGCTTCTCTTTGGGCTGTCTCAGTATTGCCTACTTTGATAATAATCTGTTGTTTTCTGAGATTGATCTATTATTCACTCTAGCTTCTGCTAGTACATGGAAATTTCTTCTGGTGGGTAGTAGTGATGCTTCACAAGATCTTTCTGATAAACTAACATTTTTGAGCTTTTCAAGGGTTTCAATGTAGCTAATTTCTCTGGTCTTGAATATTTTTTGTAGCCATTGCTGCAGAATTTGAAACTTCTGAGGCTTTTTTTTTTTTTCAGTCATGTTGACTCTAGCACTGTGTTCCATACTTGAACACTGGTCTCGTTAATATGCTGTGTGTAGAGATGTAAAATTTCTTCCTTGTTCCAGATCACTACACAGGTACATCCAAGGATTAGCTGTTTTGCCAAAATTTCCCTTCGAGCTTATGATGTGTGAACTATGATTCCTCAGTAGGTTTTTTTTTTCGTGAAAGTAAGATTATATCTTACTCTCTTAAACTGTTGCCGTGCTGAACATGATCATCTCTTATCCATAGGCATGCTAGTGCATAGGCAACTGTCATATTCCAGTTCGGTGGGATCTTTAAAAAAAATACCAAAAAATACCTAAATTTGATAATTCTGAGGTTCTGATAGTTTAATTTCTGCTTGATGCAAATATTGTTTTCTTATAGTAGTCATCTACAGTATTTTAAAACTAAACTTGGGATTTCCAAGTGCATCTTAAAATTAAAATTTATAATTCCATATAACTTTTTTATGTATAGACTAATGTATAAGGAGTATTTTTTTCTATTTTGACTCTACGTGTATCAAATCTATATTGTTTCTTAGATTTTGTTATTTAGTACACTGTTCCATATACCCTTTCTTTTTAATTGTGTATTTAAGCCCAAGAAGGATATCTTCTGAAAAAAACCTAAAACAATGTTATAAATTGCTTAATAGATTTCATTTGTGCTTATATCAAATTTCTTCTCATCCAGTACCAACAATAAGACTAATAAATGCAGTATAACTACCAGAGCTGCTAAAGTTTGTGCTGACGTGTTAAGCAGTAACATTATAGATTTCTGCACAAATAACTTGCCATTAAGCCATTTCAATTGCATATAATTTTTAACTTAATCTTTAACATTTTATGGAAGTTTTCAGACTGCCACTTTGTAAAAGATTTGAAGATGGAATTCGTTCAATTAGCTTCATCTTCTGATTCGTGATTTTAACAGTAAATCCAAGTAGACCATTTTAGAGCTATGTTGGTAAAGAAGTTTTGCTGAGTCTAGCTATAGACCTGTGAGGGTGGATTTGAAAGAGTATTCAAAATTAGTAGAAGCAGATACGTCATAGGCAATCATATTTTTGAAAGAAACTTTAGCTGTCTAAGCATAGATGGAAACACAAATGCTACCAAAAACTGCAAGAGCCTGAATACTACTGAGCATTTAATTGTTTTCCTGAATGTGCTCAAGAGGTAATGATACCAATTATCGGGCTTGGTTTTGTGTCCTAAGGTGAGACAATAAGCAGAGCTGGGATTTTGCCTTGGACTTCCAAAGCAGTGCCTTGTGCTAAAAGCAGAGCTCATTTTCTCGTGACCAGGGGTAGGGCGGTTCAGGGGCAGGACGGCACACTTAGTATTTGGGTGTCAAATATTGCTTACTGTGATAGATAGCTGCTGCTCTTCGAAATTGTTTGAAAAGTTGCTTGATATTTTTTGAAGTTCTTGGATGAACTTCAGTGCGATCAGGATTGGACACCTAGATGATGTCCAGTTATTTCTTAAGAAAGGTTATTTGGCCCATATCTCATCTTCTGTAAAGTTTAATTCTGAATTCAGTGGTCACATGTTATGCTATGTTAAATAAGTCATTGCACTTCATATAATCAAAAATATTTGTACTTGAACTAATAGTTGAGCGAAAATACTTTGCAAAGGTTCATAAATCTTTCCTTTTACTGAAGTTAACATTCTGGTATTCTAAAACTTTATCTCCAAAATACATTAAAATATATCACTGTCTTTTACAGCAGAGCTCTACGGAGTAGATAAAAATAATTATGTATCTTGCTTGCTTACTTAGGAGATGTTCCAAAACCTTCTAAACCACAAATATTTAGTTGAATTTATTCTTTGCCCTGAATTGCATTTTAACAAAAGTGAATAACCACATTTTCACTTTTTTTTCCCTTATTTTTCTAAAAGTAATTGTTATAAGTATCTTGTATGTTCTTTTAAAAGTGAAATTGCTTGGTAAAGTTCCCTCAGGACGCTCGCATTCTAAGTCTATGAAAGTGAATTATGTGAATGTTCATAGACTTTGTCATAGGTAATAGGCTCTGCAAGCTAAAATAGTGCAAAACAAGACCTCAGTTTTATCTTTTTATTATTTCCTGCCTTTTTATCCTGCATGTTGTCACCTTTTTAACATAAAGGATGGGTAATATGATGACTAAATTATTCAGAATATATCAGTGTTTAACATTTTTCTGCATTTATGAAATGGAAAGTTGTATATTTGTTCCTTTCCAGAGGGGGTCCCTGACTCTGATTTAAAGATTTCATGGCATATTTTAAACAATAGCTTTGTTGGCTTTTATCCCTAACTTAAAAGACACAGTATATTGTATTTGAAAATTCTAGAGATAGCTGTTTGCTCCGATTTGTCTAGTCATATAGTCTTTAGTTTTAATTATCAGGAAAAAAGACTGTCATTATTTTGTTTTCTTGAACCATGTGTAAGTATTGACTTCTAAACAGTATCTGACTGCTGGGTGTTTGGAAGCTGGAAGGCAGCATCTCCCACACTGTCAAAGTCAGGTAGTCATCCTGGTAAGAGATATTATGTGGATGACTTTTAAAATATGATAAGAATTTTCATTTGCATTTTCATACTTTCTTTTTTTTATAAGTTACTTTTCCTGAAGAATGCAGTGGCTGTATTTTTTGCTACGCTGTTTCCCTTCTACAGTGATGTACTTGAATGCCTTTTTGTGCTGTCTTTTCATCCATCAGCTTTTCTGTGTACATAAATCTAAAGAAGCACCTAATATGCTGAGGAAACCCTGACAGAAGTTCCATAGTTAAATGTTTGCTCAGACTTTCGCTTTTGTTAAGATATTAACAAGAGGGATGTGGAGCTGCTGGAGAGAGTCCAGCGCAGGGCCACAAGGATGATCAGGGACCTGGAACATCTGCCCTATGAGGAGAGACTGAGGGAGCTGGGCCTGTTCAGCCTGGAGAAGAGAAGGCTGAGAGGGGATCTGATCAGTGTCTATAAGTACCTCAAGGGAGGCAGTGAGGAGGATGGTGCTGGCCTCTTTTCACTGGTGGCCACCGACAGAACTAGAGGAAGTGGCCACAAACTAAAGCACCAAAAGTTCCACAGGAACTTTCTTAACAGTGAGGGTGACAGAGCACTGGAACAGGCTGCCCAGAGAGGTTGTGGAGTCTCCTTCTCTGGAGATCTTCAAAACCCGCCTGGATGCCACCCTGTGCCACGTGCTCTAGGTGACCCTGCGTGTGCAGGGGGGTTGGACTAGATGACCTCTAGAGGACCCTTCCAACCTTAAGCATTCTATGATTCTATGATTAACATTTTTCTGGATCTGAAACTGGTTTCTTTAATAAAAAAAAATGCGGAGTATGTATGTATTTTATAGAAATTCATGGAAAACTGCATCTGCCCTGTGTTTTCTGTTTACACAAATTAAGTTACAAGCTTAACTCTGTAGACATCTTAAAAGTATTTTGGCTATGTTATGAGTACAGGAGCACACACACGTGAGCCAAGCTATGTGAATGAATGTTACTTGCCAGGCAAAGTCAGTCACTGGAATTTAAGGAATGTTCCAACAAGAATATTTTATTTTTTTTACGTGTTTCCAGGCAATATGTAGAAGTAATCAAGGATTCTAATTCCCTGAACGTGAGATAATTTAAGTCTCGTTTCCAGTAGAGTTGCCCTGTGGTTACTGTTGATTTAAAAAAAAAAAAAAAATCACAATTCCAACAGGAATTTGTTTCTCAACAGACATTTGAGAACCTGCACAGGAAGGCTATTATTGCTACCATAGTTTCTGTCAAAGTGTAAGCCAGCAGAGATGTCAGAGATTTAAAAGATACTGCTAAAGCTGGATTTTATTTTAATTGCCAGGACCGCTGAATATTTAACATAGTTAGCATTTTTAACATCTTTTTTGAAGAAAACTCAAGAAATGTCCAACAAACATTATTAAATATTTATATTTTAAAAATATATTTTACTATTTTTAAAACATTCTGTGGTACAGATTTTTGCAATTTCTTTATGCAGTGTGAAGGAAACTATCTTTGAGTTCATTTCCCCTTATTTGATTATGAGAATTAGTGTCAAAGCACTCCATTCACGTTTTCCACACCATTTATTTCAAAACTGTTTTATCTCTTTCTATGCCATCCTCCCTGTTTCAAGCTGAAAATTTCTGCACGTATAATAGCTATTCCATGACCTTTCTATGACTATCCTTCTTCTCTGCAAAAGACTGTATTGTGTAATGTTTTTGTCATCTGCTAAATGGAAACCTCATCAAGTTGCAAGCACACTATGCAGTCATACTGCCAGACGAGGCTGTTTTCTTCTTCATATCTGCGTATATAACTTTTTTGCTTTTTTGGGTATTAAACACTTTCAGGTAACGATTTATAGCAAGTGGTTGATGTAAAATACAGCATCAGGTATGTCACTGTTGCGTTGTTATCTCTGTGTCCATGTCTGCGACTATCCAGATTGAATTTCATTTGCCATTTTATTATTCAGTAATGTAAGTGCTCTCTGCAACATCATGGGAACCAGTTTTATTTTCCACCAGTAAAAGCTATCCTGATATCTTACATTGCTACCAAACTACTATTCCTCAAGATCATTAAGTAATGTGTGCAAATACCTCTCTGATATTTTTCTCCTTTGTTTCTTATATTTTAGTAATACTTTAATTCATGAACACTTCCAATCTGGTCTGAAAGAGCTTAACTCTATAGAGAGTATTGCTTAGCAACCTTGGTAAAAGGATTTGGCCATCTGAATGTTTAATATCCAATTACTAAGACACAGGTAGGATTGTATCCTTAGATTTTCTAGGCATTCATCAGTTTGTCTGAAACAGGCCAGTGAGTTAAGCATTTCTGAAGTGGAGGAGAGAGACACAGAGAGACATAACCTTTCGTAGGCAGACATAAAGTGTGTTTGCAAAATATTATTTTTCTTAGGAAATAAAGCTAAACAATATTAGGGGATTAGGTAGTGACTTTTCTGGCTGAGTACCATGAAAGCAAACCAGTGACTGGGTACCGAAGAGTCAGAGGCCTCTGGGGTGTGTGCCCATGCCCTCCACTTTGTTCCTGGCCGCCTTTTGTTTTCTTTTGGAGATATTTTTTCTACATTCCTCCTTGACAGCTGGAGTTCACTGCCCTCCGGTCTGCCCAGCTCTCGTCTTCCCACTTCCACTAGAATTCAAAAGTATCTTTTCACACTGTATGCTTCAAAAGTAAACTTAAAGAATGACTTAAATCAAACTTAATCCTTGGACACAGAAGGAAGAGCTTCTGACTGGCTACCTGTATCTTTTTCTTAAAAATCTAAACCTTTTTCTTAAAAATCTGAACGTGTTTCGGTTTAAACAAAACCTTTTTCTAGCTCGGCATTTCTTTAGAAATTACTAGATCCGTTTGTATTCAGCAAGGCAGTATTTTCCCTTATCTTTCTAGACTCCTGATATGTAGAGCTTTGAATTGAAAAGTTTTGATACTTTTCCATTCTGTCAATCAGACAACTGACTCTCTTCACCTTCTATCACAGGAAAAAGTTATCTTGCTGGATAACCTTATTGCCAAGACAACCAGCTCTTGACAAGAGTGATCCTCATTAGGACTTACTTTATTATTGCAGGTGATTGTATTGTACTGGTAAAGCACTTAAGTCAGTGACCTTTTACCCTTTATTTTGTGCTAACTGCCATCCGAAATAACAGAAAACTAAAGGAAAAGAAGGTGAAATGTTTGCCCAAAAAAGGCTGCTTTTTCTTGAACTGTTTGTACAACTTTGCCTACAGTCTTTAATGTGTGTAAGGATGTTGTGCAGAATAGAGAGAGAGAGAGAGAGAGAGAGAGAGAGAAAAAAAAGTTTCTTGAACAGTGATTCAGCTGTTGAATAGCTGATTTTGTGACCCACAGAAACCCTATTTGTATATAAGCTCTCAGTTTCCTTGTAGGAAAGGAGAAAGCTGGATGCTCTTTGCAGAATTATAATAATAATTCTGGTCCAGCTCATTAGCTGTTCCTATATAAAGAATATTTTTTCAATTTCCTGATGAGAAATACAAGAGAGAGAGTTTCCAAATTCCAGTGCTTTGCATGCTACTGTCGAAAGCAAGGTAAGCAGGGCTTGATCCAGAGCTGGGCTGCACAACAGATGTAAAACGGATCCAACTGATCTTTAGTTATATATCCTCACCTTCCCTCATTTTATCCTGTATGCTTTGCCTCAACACAATAGGATGAAGAAAGAAAAGCAAACAACAGAAAAATCCTTAAACACCATCTGCTTAGCCCAGTCTTCATTTTCATGTTCTTTCTAGACTTTGATAGAAGAAATGATCTATGATAGAAGAAATGATCACAGCAACTGCTGTGTCCCTGCTAGATTCGCGAGGTGCGGCAGGGCAGCTCTGGACAGCAAAGCCTGGGCTGCAGTGTCAGGTGGCCTCGAGGCAGGGAGGGACTGCCCGTTAGGTGGTGTCTGCCCGGACTGGGGGACATGCGTTCACCCTAGCGTCATCAAACTGGCAGGAGCTGTCAATGAGATGCTTAAATCTGTTGCCACATAAGAACTGATATTTGCCTGTCACAAAGGCAGTTTTGAATGTTTTTGTCCCTCGCACACGGTGCTTGAGAATTTCTAGTTTTAAAGGTCTGTGAGATCTGGAACTCAGGTGTTAAGCCTCCAGTCTTTCTACTTATGGGCTTACTGTCAATAGTGACAGTGGAGTTCAACTTGAGTTCAGCTTGAGATCTAAGATCCAAAAGGGGCCTTAATAGGACTCTGTGTGGTACATGTGCTAAGTATTTAAGTTTTTATTTACAGTTGATGGAGACCATGTCAATAAAGAAATCTTAATATTAGAACTGAAGATCTGAGTTTCTTCAAACAATTAGTTAAAATTTCTTTCTGAAAATTAAAAAGGAGTTTTTATAACGTGCAATTCCAAGCCATCTAGATTTGTTCAACTCTTTCTTTAATGTTACCAGCTTCTATTCTAGGTGAACATCTTATAATTTAAGTCAGTGTGAATTAGAAAGGCAGGTGTGTATGACCAACTTTTAACCAACTTGTTTTGATAGCTGTCATTGACCTGGGGTATTTGATGTGCAAAATTAAAGCAGGCAAATAAGTATATTCCAGAGTAGTCACACTTGTTTATGAGGAAAATGTTTAGACTTCGTGTTGATGCACAGAACAATGAAACTGATACAGAGAAGGAAGCTTTTAGGTTTTCTAGGTTCAACTTCCAAAGGCAGCCTCCAGAGCTGTTGAAGTAAATGGCAGTGTTCTGTGGATAAGAATTTGATTGAGAATGTAGAGAGCATCACATAAAGCATTTTTTCTTATGCTTAATCTTAAAAATGTGAGTAATCTCATTGACTTCAGTAGAACAACTCATGAATTTAGTTAATTAAGCGTGTACGTAAAGTGCTGTATTGATCAGGATCTTAATGCATTACTCTAGTGGGATGCTAATCCAGTGTCATGCACAGTCCAGGAAATAGTTTGTTCTGCTTTGTTACTAATTTGAAGTAGTCTCTGTGATGGTTTCTAAAGGCAGATTTTATTAGAATTAATATAATTCTCCCTCAAAGAAGAAATTCTGAAATAGAATCATGCTACTGTCCAAGAAAAGAGAAAGGAAAATTGCTTTTCTTGTGTCTGTGTGCCATTAAATGTTGTGCTTCTCTTCAATTTTCTGCATGCCACACTTTTGTAACACCTTTCTGCAGTTTCTAAGGTAGATTTAAAATTAATATCTTTAGTCTCTGAGTATACGTTTAGTCTTTGAATCACTTGCTTTTGACTTCGTAAAATTTTCTAAGAGGACTTTATTCTTAAAGCTAACTGTATACAAATATTGCTTTCATAGTATTCTGTGGCACACTGCTTTATTATAAAGCACACTGCTTTCCTCTATTGTAAACTTTCCTCTGATTATTATCTAATGTTTGCATAGCCAATTTTCTTTTTAGTGTATTGATTTATATAAATGAATACAGAGTACAGAATTTCAGTCTATTCAATCTAATTTTACCCAGTTCTTTTTCCCAAGCCTAAAAACTTTTAGGTAAATTTGGGAATGAGAGAATTTTAAATGTCTTCCATGAACAAAATAACAGCTAGGACTAAAAGATTTTTGAATGTTTACATATTAAAAGTCAGTATTTCAGAATGGGAAATATTTGGGGAAAGACAAGCTACTGGCTGTCTTAGTTCCATAAGATTTATAGCTCGATAACCCTATTTTATTTCTTTTAACAGTATGGGTTTCATATTAGAGATCTCTTAACCAGGTATGTAGTAAGAGTAGCTGCTTCATATTGCTTCTGCCTGTGTAGATTGGGAAGTCAGGGACTTGGAATTTATTGTGTGGCTTCAAAAGGCAGTTTCCGTGCTCCTGACTTGAAGAAAGGTAGTTCTGTTTGCTACTTAAATGAGGCACCTTAATGTAGCAGCCACTAATAGATATTCCTGCCTCTGCTTCTACATTTACCATCGTCGATTCTTGCAGTTTATTTCTGCTGATCTGATGCTTTCCTGCCCCACAGTGAGCTGAAGCATCTGAGCCACCACAGATAGTAAGTGATCTGCAAGAGGCTTCCTGAACCGTTCATTCAAACCTTGGTTTCGCTGTTTCTTTAAGTTGGTATAACTTTTTCCTTTTCTGTTGGGTAGGTTTTCACCTGGTTCATTTTAATGATCTGGCTCTCTGCATGGCTACATAAGCCTTCTTATTGCCTTAAAACAAGTCACAAAGTGGTGAGGGCTACATGAAAACACCTTTTCATCGAGAGCCTATTTCTATATTGCCTTGAAGCAGTTGTAGAACTGGATGTATCAATTTTTTCACCAGATGCTGCATGGATTTATATTATTTTCTCCTCTGTCTGCATGTCTGGGGCAGACTGTTTAGCCCATCTGCCCTGCAGAGAAAACAGGTAGTTCTTAGAGCAAGGATGGCTCAAGAGCAAGCCTGGAGTTAACATTTTGTCAAAGGGTAACCTCTTTTGTTACCATTATTTATGCGAGTAGTCCAGCAGTATATCCTCAATATTTAATATTGCATAGTACGGATACATGGAGAAATATGCTTGGCCAAAGGAAAAATAAATCAGAATCTCGTACAAAATGCCTAGTATGAGATCATTACGTGTACGAAGGTGGGTCATTCTCTACATAAGCTCTTGTTAAGTTTTGCAACCTGTTTTAGTTGTTATTTCTGATTTATCCCAATGACACTGTTTCTATGACTCTATCATGCTCTTTATTTTTGATTATTAAATTTCTTTTTTTTTAATTGCCAGCACAGCAAACTAAAGCTAGCATGTGGAATTCGGACTTCTTCATTTTTGCTACCCATAATGAGAAATCTTGAAGTCAAATAATGGCTTCAGAAATACATAGCTAGGTAGGTATGTCTTCAGGGGATTTGTTCAGGATGAGCTGACTTGTAGTTGGTGAAAAGTACCTTTTGATGCATGAGGAAGCACAGATCCAAGCTGATAAGTCTTGTCAGCTGCCTGGTTTTACATCTTCATGGATTTTACTTGTGGGTAGAATGAGAGAAAAAGGCCTGACAGTTAAGCCCCCTTCATTACTTTAAAAACAGATTGTTATCATTAGACATGAAACATATTTGAAAACTTCACCCAAAGTCATTTTTTTCAAACCCATTCTGAACTTCATTTTGTGCAACATAGAAAAATAATTGCCACTTTTTTTTGCAGATTTTAATTAAAAGTGATTCCTCTTACATTATACTGTATGTTTCATCTTTTTTTTAACCATTGTTTACTATTTTAGAAAGAAAGAAATGAGAGAAATCCTCCATTTCAAGCATTTTTGTCTGAAATTTCTTTGAGCTTAATGACTCAGGATTTTCTTCTCATACTCCTAATATTCCTTAAATGAGAGGTATTAGGCCAGATACCCTGCGTATGCAGGGGGGTTGGACTAGATGATCTCTAGAGGGCCCTTCCAACCTTAAGCATTCTATGATTCTATTCCTGATTTCCTTCTTTTGTACTTTTGTGGTAGCTTGACTATTTGCAGCATGGATGCAGGGAGTCCTTTACCTGGGTTCTGTCCAGACGTGCAGTGCTGGTGCGTGATCCTGAACTTCCAGGAGAAGAAGCCAGAGGGAAATAGGAACTTTGCATGGAAGCTCTCCCATGCAGGGCCGAGCTGCTTGCCTTTTATTCAGAACCTTTCCTTGCTAACCATGGGTCATGTCATATGAGACAACACTGCAAGTTTGGGACACACCATGCAGTATGTGTACATAGAATATATGCACAGCAATCCCCTATAACTTACCTGCCTGCAGTATGGGCAGTTTCCAGCTGAAGTAGAAAACATTGTTTGCATACAATTCCAGATCATTTAAATTGCTTGGTAAATGGAACTTCCCAACAGATTGCAAATCCTGTAGACCTAGACTGAATGCTTTTGGTTATTTTATTTAGTATTGTAAGGACAGAATTTAATTAGTTTCTGAAGTTGCTGCTGTATTATAATAGTTATACTAGTTATTGGCATGCCTGGAAGTGCGCACTGGCAATTAAACCACCATTCCCTGCTCCCCCTTTTCTTGTGTGTGTTGTAGTTGTCAGGACCTGAACAAATGTGAAATGATAATCTAAACAAGTTGCACAGTTCTCCAGTCCCTTATTTCAAATTTACCAAAACATTTATAGCTAGCACATTTGATGTAGATTACCTTAATGTGAGAATGCATACTGCTTCCAAATTACACATAACTTTGAGCAGCCAACATTTTAAATCAGATCAGAAGTGTTTATAGCTGTAAGATGAACTGCTGAATAAAAATATAAGCATACATTTGAAAATGAACAACAAAATTGGAAATAATATTGAATATATGCTTTGTATTATTGAGCATAATAAACTTATAGCAGAACACCAACCAAACAAGGAACAAAATAAATTGCTATAAAACAGACTTGTGAAGCTGAGAAATCTAAGATTGATACCACTTTATAAGACTAAGAAACTTCAAAGCCATGGGTAAAATAATTAGTCTATACATATTTGTGACAATTTTTATAGTATAAAGGATTCTGCTAAACTGAAAGTTAATAGATTAAGGTGTGTAGATTAGGCTGATCTTTTTCAATGCAGAATATTTTAATGAGCAATCTGCTCAGAAAATTCATTAAGCTGTCAAAATATTTTTTTTGACTCTTCCGCTGTGTAAGACAGTCCCTGTATCCAAAAGTAACCTTTATAGAAATAGATATGGCAAATTTGTATTCAGCAGATCTGTTACATATTCAATAAGAATAGCTGCTTTTTAGTAGTCACCATAGATACTTGTGGGCATATCATGGAAGGAATATAATTTGTGTTTGTTTCTTGAGTGCACAACATCATTTGTATTGTTTGTACATTTAAGAACCTTACCTTCCTTTGTCTGTCTTGTACTTTTTGTCCCAGTGTTCTTAGTATCAGAATATTAAGAAAGAATAGGAATGCCTCTCTTGGATTCGTGACACATGACAGTCCTGTGCTTTCTTCTGGTATTTGGGTTGCTCTTGACTGTTGCGGAACTATTTTACCCTTCCAGTCTCCCAGGGACTCTTGGTGATTTTTTGTTTCCTCACCATCCTATTCATGGGTGATCAGAACCTTTGCTACAAAATAACTGTCAGCTTTATGCTCGTGATCTGCATATCTACTTTTTTAAAAAAATTATATCTCACCCATAATTAAAGTATCCATTTCATCTAGTCTATATGACAATTTTCCCTAGAAAGATGATGAAATTAGCAATATATTGATACCAATAATCCTTTTTTTTTCCTCACCTGAGATCTTAGTTCTCTTACTTTAGGAACCTGCTCAGAATTTCCAACATATTTTTTGTATATCTGCACTGTACTTCCCCTCACAGAATTTCAAAAACAACAACTTTAATTCTTGTTTTGAACTCTTTGTGCAATATGAAGTATATGAATCTCTTAAGGCACAAAGAATATGTAATTTCCTTCCTGTGTCATTTTTTAAGTCATCCATCCTTCAGTTCCTTTATTTGCTTGCCGTTTTTCTCCATAAACTGTTCTTGTGCCATACTATACAAATTTCAGGGTTTCTTCTCAAAAAGTTCTCAAAAGTTGAGGATTAACTGTCAAAAAAAAGAAAGCTTTCGAAGTGCATATAAAAATTTTGGCTGTTCAAAAATGTATGCTTATTTTCTTTAGCAAAAAGAAAAAAAAGAAGTAACACTAAATATGTTACAATATGTCAGTGACAATGCAGAGGTTCTAGAGTGATGTTAAAGATCAGATATGGATAGTGATTTTCAAATTAAATCTGATTTTGGCCGTCCTTTTAACTGTTTTATGTATTATTCCAGTAGACTTTTTTCCTTCTTTGACAGTTTAGATTAATTTCAAAACAAAACAAAAATCAATCTAGAGAGCTT
>NW_010586111.1:952-75541 GCF_000705375.1 Tinamus guttatus
TGTGTGTGTGTGTGTGTATATATGTGTGTGTGTGTGTGTATATATGTGTGTGTGTGTGTGTATATATGTGTGTGTGTGTGTGTATATATGTGTGTGTGTGTGTGTATATATGTGTGTGTGTATATATGTGTGTGTGTATATATGTGTGTGTGTATATATGTGTGTGTGTATATATGTGTGTGTGTATATATGTGTGTGTGTATATATGTGTGTGTGTATATATGTGTGTGTGTGTGTGTGTGTGTGTGTATATATATATATATTTTAATCCCTTACAGGAATTGTTATGGAGCAATGGGGTTCACTTGAAAGTGGGCACAAGAGCCTGGCCCCTTTTCAAATTCAGCCCCTTCTGGAGCTAGTTTACACACCTTTAGCATCTGCAGACTCAGGGGATTCTCCTATTCCACACAGTTGGTGAGGGGAGTCCTTTCTACTGCTTTTCGTAGTCCCTCAGGGAGAGGTGTGATGGGTGGCTTCCCATTTAATGTTCAGTGCAGAACTGGATGTCAGGGCACTGGTGTAAGTGGTGGTTCTGTTCCTAGCATTTGCATATAGGTCACAGCACGCAGCAGTTTTGCAAGGTGGCTGTGTCCAGAAATGTGCATCTGCATTCCTTCCCAGGAAGGAATACTGAGTTTCCTTTTTGCTAGTGGGTTCAGCAAAATTATTGGTCTTTACTACCATTTCATTTGGTATACGTAATCTTTCATCCATCCACTTTGTGTAGGAATTGCATTTCTGTTGCATGGTGTAGAAGTCTAAAATCAAAGAGTCTATCTGGCAAACTCTGCTTTCATCAGAATTTCAGTGATAGGCCTATCTTTTTCAAAAACTACTGTATGTTTCCTCACCTCCTGTGGGGAAATTGTCATGAACGTATTGCAGATGTTCTGGAGAAGTGTTTCTCCTTAGGGTCGATGAATCGGTCCAAGGCAAAACATGGGACTGTGTTCCCATCTCTGGGGCAATCAGTTGTGGGCGTATTGAATTCCTTCCCAGGAGCAAGTAACTGTGGCCCACAGTCTTCCCCTGTGGGGAAGCAGGCATTTTCAATAGCAGTGGTGGCATGTCCTTTTGCCTGTCTTGCTTCCCGTTCATCCTGCAGCTGGAGAGTGCCTGGGATGGCTGCAGCCAGAGCTTGGATTGCTTCATTCAATAAACCCCGTTTCCTCAAGGAGGAGGAACCGCCCCAGTGCCCTGGATCCCAACCAGGAGAGCACTTGCTAACTGTGGCCTGTAGCAGCTATTTTCGCTCAAGGGTGAGTGTGGATGTTCCACCTCTCGCTGAGCAAGTTCCACTGCTCTGCTCTCTGCTTTTCTGCATTATATCCTGGGCTTGCTGGGCAGTTCTCAGAGCTTCACTTAATGACCTATTACAATGTTCCACTGTGTTGCTTTGTTTTTCCAATAATTCTTCTCTTCCTCCAGTGTCCCTGGTTTTTCCACAGAAAGCTGCTTTGTGTGTGATGGCACCCACGGTACCTTAAGGCAACGCATTGCAGTGGCCTGCAAGGAAGGAGCCCTTCGCCTAATAGCCAAGCTATTTTGAAGTGGTCTGTGGAGCTGCCCAACAAAATAGTATGTATTCAGATATCAAATCTGCCCACTGTGGTCTTTGTCCTTGCCAACTGAGATGTGTCACCTGGTGACTTTTTGCTCATATCCATAATATGATGTCGTTGTTATTTAATACCCATAATAGTGGACTTAGCAGCAGTTATGTCTAAAAATCTCTCCTATGATGGCATATTCTTGGAAATTTTGTTATTTAGTAAGTTTGTTCGAGTTATACTTGCAGATACTGTTTGAACTATATTAGTAAGAGTTTCCCCTCTTCATTATTTGATGCAAATCCTCTTATAGAAAACATAGTCATTTAGAAATAGAGGAAGGCAAGAAGGAAAAGGAGTGAGCGTGGTTCCTTTGAATAAATGGATAAATTTGAATAGAAAGTATAGCTGATTGTTGGCTTCTGACATCATCAAATGCTGGATGGTGCACTATATCTGTTATATAGGACTTGCCTTTTCAGTTTAAAGGCAATGATGTCAGGGTCCAAGAAATTCTGTATATAGCAAGTTATTTAAGAAGCAAATGATACAGTTCTTCAGCTATGGAGGTAGTTCTGTACTTAGTTTATATAAACACTCTGAGACAGTCTGAAGAATCTCATCTATATTTCTTGAGGAAAACTCCTACCCTTACTGTTACTGGGACTGTGGGTTTGTAGCGCTCTTGGTGTCATCTTGTTTAAATTGCCCGTTTCCTCTTTCTTGTGTCTCTTTGCCCCCAAGCTTGCTGCAAAGTGTGTTTGTAGGCGAGTTGTTTAGCCTCTGCATTTTTCATGCCTTTCAGATTATCTGGGTTTGTTAGCGACTGCATATTTACCCTTCATTTTGTCTACAGGAAGAAATATTCCCATGAGTTTCTGTCAATAGGTTTTGAATATTTCAGTTATCGTGTCAGTCAATTAATTTTCATTAAAGACATAACCTTCAGCAGTGTCTACAGGGAAGGTCTAAGGCTGCCTGCTGCAGTTAGTTGTGGACCTGAATAAAAATCTGTCACTTAAGAGCAACGATGAGGCTGGCTAGGGATGTAAAGTAATCACCAGCAGTTGTTTAAGATGCAGTTTTAATATGAATTTAGATGTAGATGCCTATAAATCGAATAAAAATTTGGAATATAAGGATAATTAAATGTGTACCTTGTTCTAATATAAATACAAGATTTTTTCTAAAAGTTTTCATTAGTATTGCCATTTCATTTCCTGCTTCACAGAGGCTGTTCTCATAGGTTTAAACTATTTCAAATTTTCCTGGGCACACTATAGTCTTATGATGCCACCCAAAAGTGTGCTGCCATCGTTCAGTGGAACTGAGGAACACCTCTTGGGTGGGTGAGCACATCAGTCCTGATGGTAGCCCAGGCATGAACTTACCAAGATGCAATTAAAATTGTTAGACGTTTTTGATCCTAACCTTCTCAAAAACCACTTTCAGAACTTTCAGAATGTTCTAATGGTCTTAGATGCCATTTTCGGTTTCAAATGGATATTTATTCATGGGTCATTAGCAGTCATTTGTTTTCAAACATAAGAGTTCATTTTCTTCCCTGCTGGTAATTCATACACCCATTATGTAAGTCATGAACATACACATACCCAGGTATGTATACTTGCATAGAATATTTCTTTTTCTTTTAGAGAATTGCTTGAAATCAGAACAGCAAATATTATCCCACAGCCTACCTTAAAGCAGGTCCCCTTCCTCTCACCACCCCCTGCCCCTTTTATCTTTCTGGTAGGTGTTCTTCACGTAGCTCTTAAGATTGATCTTTCTTGAGTATAGGTCATTAGATGTGGACCTGCTTCTGAGATAATGGATCACCAAAGTAATGCACTAACATTTCCCACTATCTCCTGGGAATGCCTCCACTGACATACTTTGATGTTATTATTGTGGCTTTTTTAGTGTGGTATCCTGCTAGCAATTTATGCGTATATACGTCAGCTAAGTGTATTCTCAGCATTATTACAGGAAAAAAAGCTAATGTGACATAGTCTGGTTACAAAACCAGACCAGTGCTGCCTCATTAAGTGTGTTGCTTTATAGGCACTTGTAGTGAAAGTAGAGGTGGTTGTTTCAGTGTTTATGACAAGGCATTTCCCTCTCCACTTTTTGGATCTTTTACTTACTGGATCTTTTGGCAGATCCATGGATTAAGACGTGCTGTACATATGCTGTAAAGAACAGTTCCTGCCATCCTCTGGATTGTCTGTGTGGGGCTGACCACAGAGTGGACTTTGAGGCAGAGGCACTGGTTTTGTTACATGTATGCAGTGTCCTGCATAACGAAGACCTGGTATCAAGTGGGACCTCTAGATGATGCATTTTGTGAATCACAAAAAGCAACAGACAGGAAGACAAGAGGATCCCAGATAGGGTTGAAACAGCAGAGAGGTTCTAATGATGCAGATGTGTTAGCAGTTCTCAGAATTTATTTCTGAAATCAACTGTTACTAAATATTTTTCTCTTTAATGTTATCAGCTTGATAAACGATGGTTATAAAGTAAAAATTTTTAACTTACTGATCTTAACCCAGAAAAACCTCCAAAGCTTCAGTAAGTATGATGAGTGAACCAAGATCATATCTGCTGTCAGGAATGTGAGCAAGAATATAGAAATAGTGTGTGTGTGGGTTTGTTTTTTTTTTTCTTCTCATAAAATTCAATACATATGGAGAACTTGCAGTAATATTTAGAGAAGTAAAAGAAAATTACAACATCAGTGATGTTTCTGTGTGTGTTTGCTATTAAAGCACCTGGTAAAAACAATTTTAATGAGCAGGAACCAGATATCAGACTAAAGTCTTACATGGAGATGGAAGAGAAATTAACCTATTTATCACAGTTTATGGGAAAGTAAAGTGAAAGAGCTCAAATTTATAATCTGCTTCCATTAAAACTTGCTGTTCTCTATATTTTTCAAGTCAGTTACTATAGCTGGTATGACTTTATTAAGCTATGACTTTATTAGATCAAAATGATCATACTCTGTAACTCTTAAACAGAAAATGCTCAGAAATTGAGTTAGCCTATCTGTTTTTATTATCTGTCCATACAGGATGAATTATTCCTTAAATCAGATGAAAAAGCTACAGTTAATTTCTAGCACAATTACCTGCTCTAACACTCTCCCAAAATATTGTTATAGATTTCATACATATGTTATTAGTCATAAAGATGACATAGAAAAGATTGTATAAATAAACTTAAAAAATAAAATTTTACTTCTCAGTTGAGAGATCGTATTTTTTTAATTCAAAATGAAATGAGAAACTGAAGTAATAAACATTTAAAACGGCAGAGAAACAAACTATAGTATTTAATTTGAAACAAAATGTTCCACTCCTTATTAAAGACCACAACAACCATCACTTGGCTAATCAGTGAGAAAAAACAAAATGCTAAGAGCAAAGTAAAAGGGAAATGTTCCTTTGCTTGAATCACACTGCAGCATCTATGCTAGCTATAGATGTATCCACAACTAGCTTTCATCTTTCATGACTACAGCTGGCATGAATATTTCAAGTGTTGTGGTGAGCTGGAGATTACTGTTATTCAGTTGGACTTACTTTTATTTATTTCTAAGATAACGAGGGATTTACCTATTTTGTAGAGCAACTTCACCTTTCCTGTATATCTTATGAAATAAGGCCTTGTAGAAACTGCAAATCTACAAACTACCACCATGTTGTAAAACCTGGATTTAGCAGTTTATCCAGGGATTTTCTGATTATGCATACTGAAGGCTGTTTCCTCAAGCAAGAACTCAGTAATATGTGGAATTTTATGTCCTACAGGTAAACTCCAGTTTTGTTGCACAAAGAGAAGTTGTGTTGCCAGAATCAGAGAGCAGATTGTTAACACTGCTGTTGCTTTCTGTAAAAGATCGTCCTCAAGAAAAAACTTCCATGATTACATCTTCCTGAGAGGAGTAAAAATGGAAGAAAATCTGGCATTAGAATGAGCATAGTAAAATTCTAGTGTTCTTTCCAGTTGATGCATCTAACAAAAAAAGAAAAGGCAAACTTTACTGAGTGAGTATCCTGAAATTGAAGCCGGGGCAGGAGGAGGAGGAAGCAATTGTTATGGTATTAATGATCCTTGCCTCACTAGGTGCTCAGGACTTCCTATTCGCTCACTATAGCCTAGGTAGGATTCAAAATTTTATGCACATGCATCTTTCTGTTACTCATTTCACATTAAATAGAGAAGCCCTTCTAAACCCCTGGACTAGACCAATGCTTTGTACAACAGCAGTCTAAATAGTTCAGCATTATGCCTTAATTAGATTTTGACAAGTTTCATCGTGGCTTGCTACCCTAGCAGCATTTCTAGAGCACCCTGCCTTTCTACACTGTAGTTGTTGCTGTGCTGTTTCAGCCTACAAAGAGGAATCTCTGATCTATAGGACCTGCTAAATACAGGCCAATAGGAGCATATACCTTCTAGTGAAGGTTCTTCATTCTAGATATTACTAGTTCTTATTCCTCTATTGCCCAAAAAAGTTTGTAGCATTTTTAAAATATTCAAATTCCAAACTCACTCATTATCTTAGCAAAAATGTCCTGAACCTTTATTTAACTGAAATTCAAGCAAGGACTTGACCCAGCCTTCTTTACCTGAACTTCTCACTGATTCCTAAGTTTTCTGTTTAACTGGAGTACTGAACAGCTCCTCTTCCTCATCACTAACAGTGGCTGTAGGCAAGTTCTTTATCATTTGGGATTGGAGTCCCATTTATTTCGAAAGAACACATAAAGGTAGATGTAAGGTACTCATGTAGTTTTTAGTATGAGCTGTCGGATTAAAAACTGAGCTGCATTGTCAGTACTAAGGCAGTGTTGCCTTTCTGTTAAGAGTAGGGAGAACACCCTTTTTTAATGAGACTATGTCTAGTTTAAGAGCCTCCAGCAATCTGAAATTTGACCTACTAGCAATAATCTGAAAGGATCTGTTTGACCTATAAGCAATATTTAGGCTGGATATCAGTTATCACAATATAGTTAGTATGGCTTTTTGTGCATATCATTACAAAACAAGGAATTTAAAGTCATAAGCTGTATGTTTTTGAACCAAAATTATCATTGTAGAGCAGACCAATGATAAAAAGATTCAGTTGCCTGAATATTGGCATACAGAAATGCACATACACTCTCCTTGTTTCCCCTCAGGAAAGGTGAAAAACTGAAATTCCCTTGAGCACTCCTCTATTTTTTATGATCATGGGATATAACAGACATCTGGTGGCCTCTGATGCCATTTAAAGGATCTATATATACATGGTTGGGTTGATTGTGAAAGCAGCTGTTGGGGTAGAATTGAGTTCATACTCCCAGGTTCTTTAACTGGACTGTCACCACCTTCCTATGGAAAAGATTAGGAGGAGGCAATTTTAGTTGATCAATGTGGCAGCTAGATTGTGCTAGAAAAGGAAAACTGGATGTGTAAAAAGCTAAGAGTGACCAAATGTAAGTGGCAAAGAGTTAAAGTGTATTCCAAAGACAATCACACTTTGTGACGTTTTGGAGACAGGTAGGAAAGATGAAGAACTAAGCCATAAAATATTTTTCATTTTAAATTAAGGCTCCAAATTAATATCTAGAGTGAAAACAGTGGCCAGAGCCTGAGGAATTTTCAAAGCATCCCTCTACAAAGGAAAGAGAAGGCAATAGAGATGAAAAACCTGAATGTACATGGAGTGCTGGGAGGCCTACGCAGAGTCTATTGACAGTGATCCACCATGAGATAAAACTGCTTTGAAAAAATAAACCTATTTTGGCTAAGAATTAGCAGAAAAGAATTCAAGGAAAAATGTAAAAGTATCTGATGGGGGCAGGGAGGAAAGAAAGCTTTTTTTTTTTTTTTTTAAAAAAAAACTGTACTGTATATCATTGCCTTTATATCACAGTCTGTCTTGATGGATCATTTTTATTATTCATGTTTTGGTTTATTGGTCCTTCAGTTCTTAGTACCTCATGGATTGGATATTCCCTATTTCATTTCAGTTGTCAGTAGTAATAAATCACGGTGAGGTCTGATTATGTCTCTGAAGTAAGACGAATAACAAAAGTCTTACTGCCCTTAGCCCCAAGCTTCCTTGTGGGTGATATGTATGCCTAGATAATTAAGTCAGAAGCAATAGCTGTTACTTTGTGATCCAGCTGCTGCCTGTGCAGCTCTAGAGAATGGAAAATTAATATTTCAATTTTCAAGCAGTTAGGTTTAAGTTGCAAAAAAAATGAACCCCATCCGTGAGCCTCCTTGAAAAGATTTCATGGGCAAGTACAAAAAAAAAAAAAAAAGAAAAAAAGAAAAGAAAAGGCAAGGTTGAAATAGAAGGGAAGGAGATGCACTCAATAAGTTTCAGATTCTAAAGAGTTGTGGTCAAAACTAATCGAAATAAAGCAAGGTAAGTTTTACGGTAACTCCAGTGTTGTCATGGTTTTGTCTGTATTTGTCTGAGGTGAACAGTCTTGAGGATGGTATTAAATGTATCAGCTGATGAAACTTGCAACTTTAACATACCTAAGCCTAACTGTAAAGTTGTATAAAATATTTTTTAGAGGAGGAAGGAAAAAAAAAATCTCACCACCCTGCCTAGGATTGCAGAGGTTTTGTTTTGTTCACCTGGGGCCTCTGCTCACACCCTTTGCCATGGGCCCTGGGGCCTTATTTATGATTAAACCCGGGCTCTCCATCTCAGCTTTGTTGGAAGAGAACCTGTTTCCAATTTCTAAGATGGACCTGGGGCATACACTGTTGGTAAGTGTATAAGTCGGTAAGTGTATAAAACTTCATGAGGTTCCCTAATCAGTTGAGCCTTAAAAGCTTGTTAAAGTGCAGGAAGTAAAGAGCAGGCTTAACAAAGGTTTCCCAGAATATTGAAGCACTGGAGTCAGAAGGTCAGTACTAGACCCAGTTTTATTCAACATCTTTAACAATAACTTGGAAATTCCTCAGTGTTCGCTGCTGTTTCCAAGTTTGCAGATAAGACATGGAGGTAGTTGAATGCTGTTTGGATGACAAGGAACTTCCGAATGACCTCGCAGAACTGAGTGAAAAGACCACTTCTTTTTTTTTTTTTTTTTTTTTTTTTTTTTTTTTGTGGTGGGGATGGTGGGTGAAAAGGGGAGAGAGACATGTGGGCACCCCTTCATCCCCAGAGGAGGCGTGAGTTCCATCAACAGTATCAGACCCTGGTGGCCCTGGCCCAGGGGTAGAGACCGATCTTGGGCCCAGGTGACCAGTCCCTGCGGTGACACTACACAGTGCTGTGAGCATGGGATTCACGGTGGTGAATGTAGAGCTTTGGGTCTAGGCTGCCACCTTCATGGCTCTCTTCAGGGAGCTGGAGTCTGCCACCTGCTGTTGGGAGGCTCTTCTATTGGCCCACAACCAGCAGAAGATGGCTATCATTCCCCTGCAGCCCCACTGCTCCAGCTCTTCCCAGGTAGTGGGAAAGCAGTTGAAGACAAACCAGTTAATGGAAGACAGGATCAGGGTGTTCTTGAGTGACTCCAAGCATCAGTGTTGTGAGATGCTTTCAGCCTTTGCACAGACTGATCTCCCAAGCAGAATGGGGGCCGTTGGTGAGTGTGAATATGGTGCATGCGCCAACAGGCCTCCTACTACCTAGCACTGCCTTCTCTGCAAACACCGTAGCCCACTAGTTAATATTCATATACGCAATGCTGAACTACAGTGGCTCTTTGTCACAAATCTAGTCACTGGGTCTGTGGCCATTTTGAGATGGTCACGAGCAATCCCAATGCTTAAATTGGTTCCTGACCCGAAGAGTTTAGTATTATTCAAAAACTTGGAGATTGTACTGTGTGCTCCTCTCTCTAAATTGTTTTAAAAGATCCAGAACAAAACAGGATCCTCTACTGACCCCTCCTTGGCGTCTCAGCACACACCATCTCCATCTGGAAAAGGACACCTGATCCAAAGACAATCCTTGTCTTCTCTCCATGACAGGAAGTGTAGACCAGTATAACATTTGACCAAGTTGTTTTCTGCATTTGGTTCTACAGCAGCCATGCTGTGTAACACAGAAAACCTGAGGCAAAGGTAGACAGAATGTGTCCCAAAACAGAGCATGGGAATGGGTTTATGTTTGTGCAGGGCAGACAGGGGATCTGATCTCATTTTTGCAAATTCACACTGTTTTAGCAATAGAGACACAGCCCGGCTTTCTTTATGTCTATTCACCCTGCTTACTTCCTAGAGAAACAAAAATGAACTATATCATGATGGACTAAGAATTAGGTTTATACTGGATTTAGTAAGTGATACATCTGCACTGCCATTTTTTTTTCACTTATCCATTATTTAAAATACGCAAAATTAGGTTGGAAAAAGCATTGCTTCTACAATTTGTGGAAAATGTGCAGGTAGACTAAGTCATTAGATATAAAAAATCTGTGAAAAGTATTTTTACAGAATAAGCTGTAGGAGAATGTTGCATTCAAAGTACACTTAAAACAGAAGATTAGAAGATTCTAAAAATGGCCCTAGGGAAGAATAAATGGATTTCTACTTAGAGCATTGAGGATATCATGGTTCAACTTTTTGTACTGCCACAGATGATTTCTGTGACTTGTTGATAGGTCACATCATTATTTTGCAGTTCTGTTTCCTACAGTTCACTGAAGGCAGTGCTGAATTGCGTCTTTTCCATTTAGAATATAAAACTTTAGAAGCAGAGATAGGAAATATGAAATGCTTAGTATAGTCTTAGGTTCAATGGAAAAAAAATCTGGTTTATAATATTTTGTAAATGAAAGCAAGTGTTCATTAATGTACTTTACAATTATGTTTCAATTTTCAATCTCAGTAGATATTCTGAATGTCAGAATATGCCAATGTTTTATACGTTCTTAGGACCTCAGCACACATGATCAAAGATGCAATAGTTTAGGGCTTGATCTAAATATGATTTTTTTCAAAGGTGCAATTCCATAGTTGAGTTACTTATTCAGTGAGCTACTAATAATTTTTTTGCTCAGTCACAAAGAATGAAGAACATGATAGACTGTTACACAGAAGAGAGAAAGACCAAAATTGATACTCACAAAGGGAGTTCAGCTCAGCACTTCAGTGTCAGTCAGTGTTCCTTGGCAGAATACATAACCTTGAGCCAGAGATCTAAGGTCTCTGTGTAATATTACAGGAAATAAAAGGATCAATGAATTCACAAAACGTTAGCATACAGAGAAAAAAAAACACTGTGAAAAGATAGATAAATGTGCTCTAACCTGATCAGAGATCTTGGAAAGCATATTTTTTACTTGGAATTTGTGCTCCTCTGGGGGGGCTTTTGGGGGAAGTAGGCCCCATGTGACTCCAGCTAGATCAGATGGTCTGTGTGGTCCTTAAAAAGCTCCAGTGATGGTCTCATGTCCATAGCACAAATATAAATGCTTGGGAGACCTTCCCTAGATTCCCAGCTTATAGAAGCTCCAGGGATAAGTAGGTATCAAACTGTCTTCTAGGTAGGTAGTTTTATGAGCTGAGTGGATTAGGTGACTAACTGCGTGTCCCTGATTTAATCAAAAAGTGCAAATATCCTTCTGTGTTAGCCAGACCAGCCCCTGCAGTGGGGTGTGTGTGTGTGTGTGCGCACGTATACTTCACTCAGCCCGGTGCAGAGTGTCAGAACTGATGCACAAACAGAAGGAACTTTGAAGAGAACAACGGTCTTCAGCCAGTTCCAGCCCCCAAATTCCTTCCTGGTGAATGGGGATGCCCACTGTCAAGACGAAGGGCATATTACACAGACCAGTAACGAGAGCACGTTTGTACTGCGCTTAAACTATATGTTGTAACTGCTACGTGCTGCTAAGTATAATTTGTCCATGTATAGTGTGCTTTAAGTAGGTTGTTGTGTCCATCTAATAAATCACAGAGTATAGTACTCCGATACTAATCGGTGTCATAGACTGGATATTCCTGAGGGGGGATGTTGCCAGTTAACAAGCTGGCAATAATGGAATTTCTGATTTAGCATCATAGCTATAAATAACAGCCTAACAGAGGTGATGTGCACTGTGGTTAAGGAAGGGTTGTGACAAGGCCAGTTGCAGGTGGGACCATTTCCAATTAAGAAAAGGGGATAAATTATTATGACTGCTAACAAAGACTGGGAAAAGCTAACTGAAAAGTTTCAAAAAGAGGGAGAAAAAACTCTTACCTGGGATTTTTTGTGGATAGAAGAACATTGCACTCGTCCCAGTGATATTTGGTGAATTCAAGAAAAATGGAAATGTTCTAACGCATTAGTGTTTTGAGCAAATACGAAAAAGGAATTTTGCATGTCTACAGTGTCCTTGTTTATTTAGTTAGCTATTTTGACTGAGTACTGTCCACTCTAGAGTTAAGGCATTTTCATCTTAAGCACGCTACCTAATCAGTTAAGAATTTAGCAATGTGTATTTTCCAGCTTCAAAGCAAGCAAGCAAAGAAACAAAAGTATGCTCTAGAAATACATAAAACTTACTTTAAATTAGTAAAATAGATTTTTCTAAGCTCAGTGCCTGGGAACTCCATACTGAAATGTTTGTACTGAACACGTGCATACTGAAAATGCACGATATTTCCTATTGTCATTTAGTCATACTTGAAATAATGGAATACTTTAGATTAAAATACAAGAAAAGCAGAAGATAGGTGACGAAAAATCTAACTAAAATCAAGAGTGAAACTAATTTAGGCTTCCAAAATAATTCATTTCATTTTTGCTATTTGACAACTTCAAATAGTTGAATAGAATAGCTTCATGCAGTTGTTCTTGTAATGAAAATTGTTATTAATAAACTTATTTTCTTTGAATTTCCAGTACAAGATTTTCCTTTCCTGTTATTTCAATAACTGCTTATACACAGGAAGGCTCTCTGTGAGCTTTTGACAGACCCTGACTGTGACCTATGAAAACAGCAGCTCCTACTAATCAAGCAATTGTTACATTATTGGATGTCTGTCTTTTTCCTTTGGGGAAGTGGCAAGCGGATCCCTTTTTGGGGGCAGGGAGAAATAATGATGCAAGTTTTTTCTTTTGGAAAACTTCCATATTGGAAGGAGAACAGGACATCTCAAGAGTTCAAACTGGAGTCTTTGCCCAAGCAGCCAAAACAACATATTTCGTCAATATTAAAATGGCAGTTTCCCCACTGCTTATTCTGCAGGAAGGGCCACTTTAGTATTTCCTCCAGCAGCTTTCCTTCTAAATATTTTTCCTGGACGTTAGCCCTATTCTGATATAAGCATCCTTATACCCTGGAAGCCACCTCTTAATCTTCTGGTTAAAACCCCTCTCCTGTTTTTTTTCCATGATGTTAAGCAAGCACTCACCTATGTCATCAGGAAGCCCCCTTGCAAGTGATCAAGAGTCTACTTTGAGTAGTCCCCCCACCAACCACCCAGACAGTCTGAGCTCACCTCTTGAAGGTCTCCTTGTAGGGAGATGCTAATCACACCATCACAGGCAGAGTCTCTTTTATGGAGATATTGAGAAGCGTAACCTTCTGGTCGGGAGAAAAAAAAGACACGCTTCGGCCCTGAAGCACTGCAGATGCCTTCAGTGGATTGGAATTTCTGCAGTGATTTCTTATCATTTCTGTCTGTTTGTGATTCTTTTGTACTAGTCCCACTTTTCCTAGGCTCTGCTTCAGCTTTTGCTGGACTACAGTTTTCTTTTCTTTTCTTTTTTTTTGGACACCCTAGCCCTATATCCACAAGACATGACGACAGATAATCTTGTATCCCTAAAGATGCTGTGAGCCCTAAGATGTGCAGCATTGGATGGATCTCCAATCAAAGAATGGCACACAGTGCAGATCATGTCCATGGATCATGTCATCTAGCACTTTGGTCTTGAGAGCTTTTACAGGATTTTCTTGGAAGAAAACAATTCTATTAATCAATTCTATGGTCAAGCAAAAGGAGGTTCACATAAGAACACACTGCTTCCCTTCAAGATACAGACAAGGATACGCACACACAGGCAGCGCAGTTGTTGGGGCAGCCTCCATTGTGATTAGCTGGCTGTGTTTGTGCTGTGGCCAAGAGATATGTACAGCACAGCACACTCTTGGAGGCCAAGGGACATGTGTAACATCGAATAGCACACGTCTGCACCTACTCACATTAACGCTTGTGTAGATTAGTAACTCTTTGATGGACAGCATTCTTTCAGTTTGGATCACTAGAGCCCTTTATGCAGAGGAGCAATTTGTATGTACAGAGCTGTTCTATAGGCTTCATAGCAGTCTAGTTGAGAACCTGTAGGTCAGGATCAAAGGAGAGGTCAGTGAGGATGATAGCATGGTGGGAGTGTTGCAGACCACCTGTTTAAGGCGAGGAAATGGATTAATTCTTTCTTAAAACCTCTAGGAAGTCTTGAGATCACAGACTCCAGTGTTCCTGGGGATCTCTGAAGCCTTCTAGAAGGGCAATGCAGTAGGACACAGTTAGTCATGGAGGCTTCTCATAGGGGATGCAAGCTATATTTCTGTCCACTACAAGGAAGAACTGTTTAGAGTCAACTCTGGACCTCAGGCAAACAGACTCTAGTCCATTCTGCAAACAGATCTGCTTGCATGGGCAGCAGTATTGACAGGGAAAAGACATGAGGGAGTCCAGTGGGAGGGCTGCAGCGTGGAGTCCTTGTATATCCAGCTGCAAGCACCTGGGGAGACCAGGAATCCAGCATTAGCTGCTGAGTGGATGGGAAGTCTAAGGCCAGTTGCTGAAGGCATCGGCCTTGTCTGTGTGCATGTACTTGCCACTAATGGACCTCGATCTTGTTCAGGTGGAACAAGGGGAGGCCATTGGTGCTCTTTTTGTTCTTTTTTTTTTTAAATGCAGAGAATTATAGATCTTACAGTGCAAGAGTGTAGAATCAGACAATAAATGCATTCTGAAATGAATCCTGACTGAACATGAGATAGAGCAAATACAATTTTTCGTAAAACTTCAGCTTACAGAAGTCTACATACAGAAGCTGTGACTGTTACTGCCATCATTCAGATATTGGAACATTGAGACCCTTGTAAAAATGAAGTTAAAAACTGATGATTTCAATAGGGAATAAAACTGAAATGAAAAATTAATGTTATATATCATTGTCTCTCAATTGCTGGACAAGGTTTAGCTGCTGACCTAGAAACTATCAATTAAATTAACTTCTATTTGTTCTGTGCCAAGTGTTGAAGAAAGAAACCTCTCTGTTTTTCTAAGCACAAGTTAGCAAGCACTAAATGAATTGGGTAGAGCTAATCTTCAAGACCTCCACAAACAATACAGAATAAAATCTTATATAATTTCAGTTTTCCTGTCTGACACACTATATTGAAATATATCAGCTTCTGAAATAGAAGGCAGGTATTTCTGACTGCAGAAAAGTCAGCTGCTCCACTCAAAAAACTTCCAATAACTTTCAAGGAGATACCAGTTACTCCAGTCATTTCTTTTTTTTTTTTTTTTGGCGGGGGGAGAAGGTAAATTCACTCTTTTTTAAGCATTTTTTTCCTATAATTGTTGTCTTCAAGGACATCAGAATAATGCATATTACATATACAGCGTGTTCACAGAGACCACGATTATAGTTGTTAACAAAAGAGATCCTACAGAACCTTAATCTCTGATATTTTTATATAAGATATGTGGTAAGAAAATGAAATCTTAGATTAGAGATTGAGAGAACGACAAGAAGAAGAGCAAAATACTGTTTTGTGTTCTGAAAACTCTGCTGCTTGTTAGACTTGCATAAACTCTGTGATAGGGAATTTCTCCTGCCTCTTGGTCATCTGCGATTGCCGTAAAAAGGCTACATGAAATGTCAAGCCTGCCATCCTCGGTTCTTCCACCCGATGATCAGCATGAGAGGAGCCAATACAAAGGAGATGGTGGCCCATTTTTCCCCTGCATGTGTGTCATGTGGGGCTACAGATGATGTCTTAATTTAGTTTCTCTGCTATGCTTCTGTCTTATCCTCATGCAACACAAAATTACGAAAAATATCAAGTCGGCTGTGGTGGTGGTAGGATACTCTGATATATTAAAAGTGAAAGATCAATTTTTATTATTAAGCTAACAACTACAGTGTATAACATAGAAACACCTGGGATGGAAATGCCAGGCCTCTGCAGAATGAGTCTAAAGGATCAATAGACAATCAGACTTCAAAAGAAGTATCCACATAAGACACAAAACATAATTTTGTGTTTTCAGTTTTGTGTTTTATGAGGAAAGACTAAGTGAGCTAGGCCTGTTAAGGTTGGAGAAAAGATTGAGAGTGAATCTTATCAATACGTACAAATACCTCAGGGAAGAATGTAAAGAGGATGGGTCCAAATTCTTCTTGGTCCAGTGGCCAGTGACAGGACAGGGGGTAATGGGTATAAATCAAAACACAGGAAGTTCCAGCTCCATATGAGGAAGAGCTTCTTTACTGTGAGGGTGCCAGAGCCCTGGAACAGGCTGCCCAGAGAGGTTGTGGAGTCTCTTCTCTCTTCTCTGGAGATCTTCCAAACCTTCCTGGATGCCACCCTGTGCCCCGTGCTCTAGGTGTCCCTGCTTGAGCAGGGGGGTTGGACTAGATGATCTCTAGAGGTCCCTTCCTTAAGCATTCTGTGATTCTGAGTTGCTGATATTAGTTTTAATTATTGGCTAAAGGGCATTATTATTGGTTAAGGGTGTGGAACTACTGGAGGGAGTCCAGCGCAGGGCTACAAGGATGATCAGGGGCCTGGAACATCTGCCCTATGAGGAGAGGCTGAGGGAGCTGGACCTGTTCAGCCTGAAGAAGAGAAGGCTGAGAGGGAACCTGATCAGTGTATATAAGTACCTCAAGGAGGGGAGTGAGGAGGATGGGATCAACCTCTTTTCAGTGGTGGCCAGTGATAGGACTAGAGGTAGTGGCCACAAACTGAAGCACCAAAAGTTCCACGGGAATTTAAGGAAAAATTTCTTAACAGTGAGGGTGACAGAGCACTGGAACAGGCTGCCCAGAGAGGTTGTGGAGTCTCCTTCTCTGGAGATCTTCAAAACCCGCTTGGATGCAGTGCTGTGCCGCGTGGTCTAGGTGACCCTGCGTGTGCAGGGGTTTGGACTAGATGATCTCTAGAGGTCCCTTCGAACCTTAATGATTCTCTGACAGGGAGTTTTCAAAATAAAATTTGAAGAGAAAGGTGCTCAGTCACTATGGGGGTCACTGCGTCATTTCAGCTGACTACTGAGTGTGTAGATTAATACCGAAGAGCCTGTAAAAATGAATGAAAGCTTGTCAAAAAGTAGAGCTAGAACTTGCTAGTTTTTCCTATACCAAACATGACATGCCATATCATGTAAGACACTCCCATATATCTATAGACTTTTCCCAATTCATATCCCAAAATCTAAGGCAGTTTCTGCCTGCCTCTGATCTAGTTTTTATAGACCATTGACCATTATGCTGCACAAAATCATATTAATATGTTTGATATTAATAGAAAATGCTTGAGAACTTAATGTTTTAATAACCATAAACTGCACTTGCTCCGCTGGCTATCTCATTGCAGAGTGACAGAAAATAGGAATGTTCTCTCCTGCACCTATTCTCTCCTGTGTCTTGCTGTCTCCAGGCTCCATCTGCAAACAATCCTATATATCATAAAAAGTAGAGTTGTGTTTTAGTTGGAAGACTGGGGGCAGAAACACCTACAACATCGGTCATGCAGGGGCTGAAACCTGAGCTTAAACGGCGACCTTGGGCCTTGCTTGTCAGGAGCTGCTAGGTGAAGCTCTTGGGGTGATTCAGGCCAATTAATTCACTCAGGCATCTGACAAATTATTGACATATACAGATAGTATATATATATATACATATATATATATATATATAAAAATAATATATACGTGTATATATATATATATACAAATCTTTTTCAGTATAAGATGCTGGTCTCTACTTGCATGTCCGCAGACAGTTTTTTGTTTCTTAATCCTAATACAATAACATTCCTCCCTCCAGGTCACTGCCAGAGGAAAAAAATGTTCCATCCTCTCTGCTTTCAGAGTCTTTTGTAGATGTCGAAAAATGAAAATATTCAAAATCTGTCATGCATCACAAGGCAGGAATTAACCCGCAGGAACCTACTTCTTGGATAGCTATGTGATCATTAATAGAGTGCCAAAAGTTTTTGAAATTAATGGGTGCTTTTTCAACCCAAGGGTAGGAGTTGTTGCTCTGGCTTGTACATTGATCTTTTAGTGTAACATCCAGCAGATGGAAAATAGAGGTCAGCAGGTAATTTACCAGGTCCACAGTCAGCTTTTAAAAGGTGATTTTAACATGTGGCTTAACAATTTCCAACCCTCTTTTCAAAATCAGGAAGATATTTCTAAGCAGGCTATGAAGTGTACCTTATACACCTGCCCCATCCATCACGTGAACATCTTCAAAATCAAGGAGACCATTGCCAGCTTGAGTTATGTAATAATTCATGTATAAGTTTGGGTACCTCTGTATCTTTACCACACCAGATTGACTTGTTTTAGTAAAATATCAGAAACTTCCAGGGACTCAGATGCAAATTGATATAATGAGAAACAATCTTACCACAGCCTGTCGGAACCCAGTGCAATAAAGGGACCAATAAGTCCCTTACAAGTTGGGGTCCTACAAGATCTATGCAAGCTAAATCCTCCAGTGAAATCCACCACAAAAGAAAACTTCACCTGTGAATCTCTGCTTATAACTTTTCTTAAATCTGTCTTTTCTTGTAGACACTCTTACATGGTCTCCTTTTTTGAGCAGAGGCGCAAATTCATTAATTTGATTTTAATTTAAACCAATCCTCATATATGGTTTTTCAAATCCGCCTTGTGCTTAGAGGGTCTTGCCCACAGGCTTTGTGGCTCTGGTAGTCCTGTGGGAGCTGTAGTTGCAGCTCCTTATAAACTCTGATAATACATCAATGCAGCAAAAAGTATTGTGCACTGTAAAATATCTCCACATCTTAGTTTTCAGAGTCCTGTTAAAATGCTCTATGATACAAGGCTTTCACTTCATTATCAGTAAAAAACACTGTACTGCTTTAAAAGCTTTTCTAAAGCTAATTTTAAAATTAGTTTCCCTGGGCAGTCTGAGTAATTTCTGAGGTGTATGTGTCCTGCTAAAAAGGTTTCTAAAAGCCCCAGCTATTTCAGAACCTGTTTGGTTTTTAGACCAATATCCCGGACGTGGATAATATGTCTATCAGGGTTAAGATACATATATTGTATTTGGAAAACTTCTGCATACCCACCAAGTCTGCTTGTCATTAAGCTTTCACCTCTACTGCATTAACTTTGTTTCTTCTAAAGCACTATCTTGATGCCTTGTGTAAGCTCTAAGAGTCCTGGTTTGCAAGCCAGGTTTCCACTTGGCTTTAGTTCAGACTGGAAGATTAGCTTTTAGCTACTTAAGAAAGATGCTTTATGCTCCCAAAGCCTCCCATTTTCCCAAGGGCATAGGAAGTGTCTTTTCACAGCGTGGTGGTGTAAATATGCCTACGGTCAGTGCAGACTGTATGTAGCTACAGTACTTCACAAGGAAGTTGATTTTTGAGCAAAAAAAGAGCAAATTATTGATGATAGCAGATAATATGGTCCCTAAGGGATGTGCTCAGGAAGGACATTATGCATGTAACTGGAAGTTCAATTTTGGATTCCAGCAATCAATCTGAAGACTTCATACTGCAGTTATATGTATACTATATTAATATGAAATGCTGGAATTTGTTCTTTAAGGTTGGGCTATCTGAGAATTTGATACCTATGTTCTTTCTCCCAAATGAGTGTTCTAACCACTTGGATAATGAAATATTTTCAGAGATATTTCTATCTCAACAAATATTTTAAAGCATAACAACACAAAGGAATGGAACCAAGCAAAATTCTGAATTATGTGTTTTGATTTATTAATTTTAATTCTTGAGTGTTTGATGATATTTTTAATATGGGTTGCTCTGTTTTGTTTTGTTTTTTAATTTGATCATGTAAAAGACTATTTGCTTCACAAATAGCTGTATATTTAATTTAAATAATCAATAGAGAGCCAGATAATATTTATTTTGTTGAATCACTTGTGATTAGAATGAAAACTTTGCACTCAGTGAGAAAGCATGTCTAAAAGTAGGTGTATTTTGGAACACGACATTCAGAAAGAGCTTCTCAGTTAAGCAAAATGTTCCATTCCTTTTTCTCACATTTTCCAATTGAAACAATCTCAGTCACTAAAGAATGATGAAAACAACAGCCTTTGACTAAAAAATATGACTGTTCAAATGATATATAAGATTTTGATTTTTTTCACCTCCCAGTTGCCACATTAAACTCAGTCAAGATCAAGAATGAGTGCACATTGCCTCTATTCTATCTGCTTTTAGTGATCACTCTTGACAGTTTAGTACATGTGCAAATGGCTCAATATATATGTAAATGGAATGTTATTGAATTTCTCTTGCCTGAATGGCTTGACTAAGCTTGCAGTGGAATAGTGAAAAGATCTATTGATTCCTGGCAACATGCTCTATGCGTTCTGTGAGGAAATTCAGAGATTCAGTCCAAGAGTTTATTGCATCATGATCTTGATGTGAATATTCAGTTAACGTATATTTCATAACTCAATCATTAGTGGAAGAAATGTGGTGAGAATACCGAGATTTTTATTTTAATTTATTTTATTATGAATTTCATTACAAATACTTATTTCACTTCTATATAAAATATTGGTTATTGAAATAAAATGTAAGCAGGATGTCCTCTAAATTGCTTCCCAATTGCAGTTTTGCTGTTAATCAAAGGAAGAGATAGGAAAATCTTCACTCATATTCACATAAATTGAATTATTTTAAGTTCAAAATATGTATTAAAACATAAGAGAGAAGATTAAAAGTAATTGCAATACGAAGTGCTACTAAGGCGACTTGAAAAGGGAATCAATAAAGATGAATAGAAGATTGTACAGGAAGTTATGAAAACTATTAAGAGCATTCATTTTATAAAAAGAACAAGAGGTGGGATATGCAGACTCCTAGGAATAAAGAGTGACTTATTATCCAAGCAGCTAAGAATGTACTTGAAAAAAATGTATCTTCCTATGATAGAAAGCACAGCAGGCAAGTAGTTAGAACATCACTGTGGGGTTGGGTGAGACAGGCCTAAACCCTGGTGGGAGTGCCTTTGTTATTAGATAAAATGAAGGTAATTGCTCCCTCCCTGGCAGTTCATACAACAGGAGCACACTGCCTGGCTCTATGCCAGCTCATGTGCTGTGATCAATCTATCTCTGCTAGGTGGCTTAAAGCTACACATAGTCATGCAATCCATCTTGAGCCAGTGCTGAGGTACTCAAATTCAGATCCTTGACTCCAAATCTTAGTAAGCATCTGGAGAAAATAATATATGATGGTTGGTTTTCCCAGACTAGAGACTTGGAAGAAGTCTTTTCCTGTGATGGCTTGCTGTTCAGTCATACCCACGATCTAAACGACAAGAAAAGTTCTTCTCAGATCTGGAGATATTTGTGTAAGTAAAAGCAGCAAGTCCTACTTGTCCCGGAATTTGGTCTAGATGCCAGATGTTTAGCCTAGTACGTTTCAAAAGGTATTCAAGCAAAGTTAAAATATGTGCACAACACAAGAACTTTGCCAAGGATGTAAATATGTAATCATCCTTATAAAGTAAGATTCACATATATAAAAACTTAAAACATATATTATAAAGTAAGTATGCATGTGTCTGTTTATGGAAAAAAATGACATGATTTCAGATTATTTACTGATTCACTTACTAAACACTCAGGCTTCTTTATCAGTGGAAGTAGTCTTTAGCTTTCGATTCTTTTTTAGCAATAGACTACATACTATAGTTTTCCTGTAGTGTACTAAACTATTCTATTATTTCAGGAGTATTTTATTTTACCATATTATTGGAGAAGAAAGAGGAGGATAATTCTTTCAAGATCAGAGCAGTGCATAAGACAAGAGGTAATAAGAGGACTTTTAAAAATTTGTTCTTATACAAAGTGAACTTCTTAATGAGGCAAAACAACAGATATAAAGATCTTCCAGATTTCTTGTCTTTCACCACAGGCTGTTATTAAGAGTTCTTGGACCTCACTGAGATATCTCCCCTTTACCTGATTGTACTCTGAGCCTATAGTTTTCTTCATCTGTGAACAAATTTTCTTTTGGGTAGATAGAAATTTTATTGCAACAGATGTCTGTGTACTTTTGAAAAGAGCAACATTCTACTGATGAAAAGCAAGTATGTGTTGACAAATGCACATGTTTTTATTTCATAACCAAATGCATTTGTTGCTTAATCTTGTGCAACCTGTTCAAAATGAAATTCAAAACAAGGTTTTAATGATATAAATCTGAATGACTGAAATAGCTTGTAAAAATCTTTCTCTTGCTGCTAAATCTATTCTTCTTCTATAGTTGATTTATCTTGGATGTAAGAAAATTGTAGTGTATCTGTGTGTCAGCTAATGAATTTTTCCATTTTACATTTTTTCTCATTAATTTTTCAAGCTTTTTAGAACTAAAGGGTATCAGTAGAGTACATCCAATTGTGAACCGGCTTCATCAACTTCAGTAATAGTTTTGGCTCGATTTGGCTTTGCAGGGTGGTCATTATGTGATGTATTGTAGTCTTTTATGTAGTGGTTTATGATGTTATGAATGAAGATAAAGTTCATATGCTACTGAAACATTCAGCTTTTCTTTTAATCTCCACTTTTTATTTTTAGTTATGACTCAATATTTTCTCCTTGCCTAACTGACTACAGAATATTCAGAGATAAGAATTCAGTCTTTTCAGTCTTCAGTCTGATAAGACGTCAGAGATAAGACTATTAAAGTCCATCTTGGATGAAGTTGGAATGTTCTAGTATAAAACATCAGTAGTAAATCAAAGCAAGCAGGGACTACTCCACACAAAATGGTATTACTAATCTCAAATATTTTTGAGAGCCTAAAACTGCAGTAACAGCTACAGAACAAGAGGGACTTATGGACCTCATTTTTGTGAGAGATATCCAAATATTAATTGCATGCAGAATTTCCATAGTTAAAATGACAAGGGATGGGTCAAAGACGTTTTGAGTGAAATGTAAATGTCTCTAGATCAGGATTTTGTCTTCAGATACATAGATCAACTATCTGGACCCTTTTGTCCCTGAGAATCGTGGTTCCTCTAGAGCTGTTAGTAGTCAGATCTCAAGTGGTTACGCAGACATACACATGCTGTAAGGCTCTCTTCGGGAGCTATACTCAGCCTATGTCCCCCAGGCCCGGCCTCCTCCAGTTGCAGGGGCCTGTGCCTGTAATCACTTCAGGCTTACAGCCTCTCACTGCTAGCATTCAGACCTCTTCCTTGTTGGCAAGTCCATCTTTACAGCCTCTCACTGCTAGCATTCATGAAGACCTCTTCCTTGTTGGCAAGTCCATCTGGAAATTTGCTAGTGTAAACACACACACAGCCTCAATAATCTAGAGCATACACACACAGAAGATAATTGTGAGATAATTATTAAGATAATTATGATAATTATGAAACTCACAGTGCCAGAGAGAAGCAAGAGGAGTGGTAACAGCAGTAGGTCCTATCAACAGTCCAGTGATCATAAGGCAGTGACAAGGTAACCAGTCAGAAAGTCCAAATCATCATTCAAGCTCACAATTTGAGGCAGGTCAGACATCAGACTGGAAAGTCAATGCACAGGTTAGGATCAGGATCAGGTCTGGTGAGAGTAACCAGGGTCAGACACAGACCAGTGATTGCTGGGCAGGTCCATAGTGACAACACAGTCACTAGTCAGATATATATATGTATCCAGCTATTATTAGCATGTGTGCTTACTGGAAACACATGTTCAGCCTCACTGAACACATGTTCACTGAACACTGAACACTAATATGTTCAGTCCTCCCAGGTGGACCTGGGAGATGGAGCTGCAGCAGCCTCGCCAGATTCAGCACTCCTGACGCTTTCCAGTTAAGTTTGTTTCTTAATTCAAAACTTTGAAAGCTTTTGTTTCTAGGGCTGAGCTGGGATTTATTATGCTGACTGGTATATGTTACATTGAGTAATCTAAGACAGGCCCATGTCTTCATACATTGTTGAAGGTTTTACTTGAGGTGAGGAAACCATGAATCAGTACCCCTTAATACCCATGTAAGAAAAACTTTAGTCTCTGAGACAGTCCATGATAGAACCTGTCACTGGCTATAAGCAGGACATGCAGGTGTGAGCAATAATTTTAAGACCTAAAGTTGCCAGGTCAAAGAATTTGCAGTGACTTCTACTAGATTCTAACTTTAATTTTCTTGCTAATTTCTTCAGATATTCTTGTCCTCTCACCAGCATCATCAGAAATGAATCCTTATTTCCTATGATCTTATCGTTTCTTTAGTGACTAAGATAATTTCACTTTTTTTTCAGACAATGTTTACCACAACATTGTTTTACTATCTCCTCATTTTTCTTGATAGCATCTTCAGTCATATAAGTGAATAATAAATAGGAAAATACCACCTAAGAACTGAAAGACTGTTGATAGTTGTATCTTCTGTTGGCATCAATCTGCATAGGGTCTCTCCCAAAAATGATTGTGAGGAGTATATAATACAAGAATTGCCCCCAGTTGCCCCTATTTAGTGGTGGAAAAGTAATGGATAGTTTCTTTTTCATTCCTTTCAGAAAAGGAGAGTTCCCTACCTTTATATTTTTTGAGCTGCTATACACCTAGTAGCAATGTGCCTTTGTTTACACAGCTCGTTCGTATAGCTGTGTATTGATGCTGCTTTGTTGATATGTGTGAATGTAACAACGATGCTTTTTCTTAAATAAACACATTGATATTTCTGAAATATTCAGCAGTTCTTTGACTATATTTGGAGTTCAGCCATCTGGGAAGTTATTTGTGGGCTGTACAGTCTTCTGTTTATAGAGCAATTGTCTTGAGAAAAAAATCTTTAATGTGATAGTGCGTTTACTGTCCAATAATAATTTTCCCTAGATCGTTATCAGCCCAAGTAGCATGCTGGTACAGCTACATGGCAACTTACCCACAATCTGGAAGTGCATCCCTGTGACTGCGCTCAGCCCCTTGCAGGCAGAGGGACCTCTCTGCAAGCGGTCTGGAGGAGAGACAGGGGAGGCTGAGGGTTTCCCCTGTTACGTGAAGTGCCTTCCTCTACGCACCTTTTATTTTTTGATATTCATATTCAGTTCAGATCAAAGCTTGTTCCCAGTGCAGGGACTGGGCTGGAGCTGTAACTGGCTCTGCTATAAATCTATCTATTACTGCAGCACAGGTCAGTGCGTGATTTGTGTGTGGTTGCCTACAAATAATACCTGCACAACCTTGCTGCTAGATGCACCTGGGGGCACAGATCTCTGGCAGCCTTGTTGTGGGACAGGAGAGGTTGTGGAGACTCCCTTTGGAGATTTTCAAAACCCTCCTGGATGTGGTCCTAGGCAAATTGCTCCAGGTGTCCCTGCTTAAGCAGACCAGTTGGACTCGATGATCTCTAGATGTCGCTTCCAAACTCAACTATTCTGTGTGATTCTGTGAAGTTCAGACAAACACAGGCTTTGGCACTGTACACCCTGAAAAATTTGTATTATTCAAGTCTTGTACAAAGGATTGCTTTCACAAATCAGATCCTGACATTTTTCTGTCTTGTTCATAATCAGCTGTAAATGGAAAGTAAATAGTTCAGTTTTTATGTAACATTCTGTAATAAGTGTTTTATTTTTGTGCGACCTTACTTTATGTAGTGACAATGAGAAAACATTGTTAATTTAGCAACTTCCAAGGTGAATTGATCTATGATCACTAGTACTGGGACAGAAGGTAAAATGTGGTTATTATTGTATGTCCTTGCTAACACATGGGGAAAAGCCACAAACTATCTAGACTGCCTTTAACTCCTTCCAACAGTTGTGAAGTAAAGGGACTGATGAAGGAAAAACTTAATTCTATGCATCCTTACCGAGAAAAAGAAGAGACAATGAATTGGACTTTGCAACTATCTTCAGATGGCAAAAGAACCATGGGAAACTTAGACTGTGACTCTTGAACTTGGAAACAGCAAGTCGTTTCTTGCTACCCGGATATTGAGTAGCCATACGAGAACTATTCAGACTAAGTACCTCGGACCTCCAGATCCCAATACCTGGAGTTCCTAATACCTCCAAGAAAGACTGCAAACCACCTTTCTTGACTGACACTTCAGTGGAGGGGTCAGTGAGATAAGTAGTAGCCAAATGAATGCAGCTAACAGTTCCTTTGAGGATTTCAAAGTGAATTTGCAGCAAAAACCTTCTCCAGGAACACCTAGCAGAAGTCTCTAGATGCTCCCTCTAGTCTTGAGGATGCTCCTGCCTGTAAGTAATGAAGTTGTTGTTTTAGTCTCATATTTTTGGGGAATTTCAGATACAACCATGATGCTTTTATTTCTTACTTTCTTAGTGTGAAATTGTGTTAAAAAGAAATGAAAAATCCACTTTCTGTCATTGCTTTTCCATGCAATCAATCAGATACGATACTTAGGATAAAAGGGATATTATTTCCCTGCCAGAGTAAAGACAAGTTAGGGTTTATAATAAGAGGACCCAGAGACATTACTGCTGCTTCTCTGAACTCCACGTGATGGTATTCAGGGGCTCCTGGCTTCAGTGTAGCTTGGATTGATAGGCTGAAGCTTAACATTAAAAAAATATTTTTTGAAGAGTGACATCTAATTGCTGAACACCAAAAAGAAAGTGATGGCACTGGTTATTTGTATTTAGAACTAGAATAGAAAGCTAGAAAGGAATACAGGAAGAAGCTGTTCTGTCCTTTCTAATTTCTTCAGATATTTTCTGTCGTTGAAAAGCCTCTTTTTCCTCAGATATGTAATCAGAGGAATTGATACATTTGCATTTAGAAAAGCAGTCACTTTAAAACGCATTCTCCAAAGTCTTTTTATGAAAAGAGTCATTTCCAAATCGTGCTGTCCTTTTAAGTGCGCTAAATCATACAGTGTAATTAGACTTCTTGCTTTAGCCTTTAGTGGGGAATTTTTAAAAAGGATTCAACCCTCTTTAAAATATGAATCATCAGCCAGCTGGGGGCCTGTATAGCCACAGTACAGTCCTTCATCTCTTAGGAATAAGGGAGGTTTGAATGTGAATTTGCTATTACAAAAAATTACAAAACTGCAGAATTGCAAAAAAAAAAAAAGAGGAGTCATATTTTCCTGGTGGCATTTCCATATGTTTGCTAGGGAGTCAGAGAAGTGTTGCGACTCACCTGATCCTTCTGCAGCTACAAATGCTCTGTTGCTGTCACTATTTCTAGAGAAATTTCCGTTACAGGAAGGAATAATCTCCCTCTTCCATTCCCCCATATGCTGTATCTTTGCCATTGAAGGAAGCAGCGGAAAAGTAGCTGAGGGACTTTCACTATTGCCTTTGGGGAGGAGGATCTCTAGGCCAAGTCCTTCTCAGTCCCACAGGGCTGAAGTGAGATAAATGCCTGTTTGCTATGTGGCTTACTGAGCACATGCTCTTTGTACGATATGCAAGGCTGTGAAGGTATGGACTACTTTAGAGAATTTTGTGGCTTTGAAAGTATGTGATCTTCCAATTTCTTATGTCCAGGGACTGTTTGATGCAACTGGGCAGGCTCAAGAACCAAAAACCCTGCCCTGTTACGTATGCAGTAACTCCTTCATGTTCAAAAGCTTTTCAAAAAAGCATTTATAGGAAGGCTTTTTTGTTTGGCTGGTTGGTCTAGGGGGCTTTTTTTTTGCTTTTTGTTTGTTTATAATTATTTCCAACACAGGAGGAAATTGTGTTTTGGCACACCAGTCTTGGAAATGGCTCTTTTACATGAGTTGAAAAGTAGAAAGATGAAGTAAGAACACAGGATGAGAGAATCCCAGACCAAACAGTTCAAGTTTTACCAAATCATAGCTAGTAGAAAACAAGTTTTATAACAAAAAAGATGTTGTTCTGTCTGAACTATATGCCTACTACTCAATTTGTTACTTATGAATAAAAAAAAAAAATTGCAAGTTGTCCAAATAAAGGGCTACTAGGTATAAAAAATGTGTAATGTGGGGGTCATGACTTTTAAGGGAACTCTGATTTTTACTTGTGCTTGTTCAGTGAGTCCTCTAGGAAATCCTTCTGTACGTGTTTTAAATCAGATTCAAAGTGATCTTTGCCATTGAGTCTAAGTTCATTTGGAACAGTATTACCTTGTGTATCCAAAAATTAATGGTTTAACTCTCATACCAGCTTTTTCTCACTCACATCCTTGTATTCACAGAACACAGTAAGGAAGACAGAGGAACACAAGAGGGTATTCCCTATGTGTCAGTCAGTAATGGACAATCACACTCCAGATTTTTCTGAAGCATTTTCTAACCTCAGAGCAACTGTCTTTCAGCTTTCAACCAGCTGCAAAGTTGTACTGTATCATTCAAACAATGTACCACAGGAGATGTACAAAACTGTTATTCAGAAGAAAAACAAAATAGAAGGCTACAAACATTTATGATAACCATCCTTCAAAAATTTTGAGGTGATGCATGGTGTGTATTTTCAAGATTTGGGCTTACTTTATTGCTAGTAGAAATAATGTGTGTACTGGGAGGCTTCCAAAAGACAGCTTGCTTTGTGTTTGCTTTAACTGAAACGAGTATACTATTTTACAGTGATATCTTGGTTGCTCGAAGAAGGCAAGCAATTCTTCATTATTATGAAGTGGAACCTTAAAATATATATATATTTTATATCAAAGATCTACAGTACTTTTTGGCTCTTCATCCCTGAAAATACTTCTTGGACCATTTCAGCCAAGTGGCTGCTGAATGTGTATTTATTAAAAAAAAAAAATCTCTAGCTGACTGAGCATGGTTTTAATAGTTTTTTTCTAGGCACTATATGTGATGGTTTCCTGGTATATAAACGGAAAAGATGCTGTGGAAAAGCACTACAGTCCATATGTCCATATGTGCATTCTCTGTGCTCTTCAGAGGTTAGCTTTATTATTCTTACTGCCACAGCCTTTCTTTTTGTATTATTTCTCATCCTAATTAATATTAGCATTTTTAAGTGTTCTGCCATTCCAAGAATAATTTAGATTGACTCAACAAGTTACCAGCTGCTTGAAGCAACTGATCTTATTCATTATGATTTTAATGCATGCAATATACACTAATCACAGAATTTCTTTTGCTTATAAGCTTAATGCTTATAAGCTTAAAGCTTAATTTTGCATCCTGACAGATTGAATTTTACAGATTATTGTAGTGGAAGGATCAGAGAGTTTTAAAAACAGATTTATTGCAGAAATCCCGAACTTCTTGTAGGCAGATGGAATTTCCCTGCAATTTAGATGACAGCTTTCTATGAGGAGTATCTCATTTGGGGGGAATGGGCCTAAGATGAAAGAGCTTTGACATTTCAAATCCAGTTTTGATTCAGGAGTCAGATTGAGCTTGTACAGGCCCTGAGAAAAGGAGAGGCAATGAGAGTAAAGTAGGAGTTGCCAGCCTCTCTCCATCAGAAGATTTCTTTATGACCGTTCCCTTCCAAAGAAATTCCCAAACTGCATATGCCAAAGCATTTGACTCTAGTCACTGCAAAGCTTCACTGAGAAGGACCTTTACATTCTTCTTTTATGTTAGCCTCCATATTAAGGCTGAACATTGTCCCCACCTTACCGCACAAGGCAATCCATCTCTAGAGGGAAAGACCCAATGAAATCAGGATGCTCAAACACACTTGCCCCTAGCTTCGACAGCGATGATTTCTAGAACTTAGACTTCCTCTCCTGTTACAAGATTGAAACTAGGTAGCGGACTGGAGTGATAAGACAACTACATCAGTTATCCTCAGTCCCTCTGACTTCAAGTGACTGCAAGGAAGGAAGGTGTGTCATTTATTTCCAGACTTTTCAGTAACCCTAGGGATAGTATTTAGCATAATTTAAGGTAGCTAGTTGCACGTGCCAACTCTTAGAGATAAAGATCATCAAAAGACCTAGAATATATGATCTGAGGACGCATATGACATGGAGTGAATTGCATTTGTTTAATCTAACAAAAAGGAAGTTGCAGGATGATCTCATTGCTGCTAAACTTGATGAGCCATTACAATGATGATGAAGTTGCAAAGTTACAAACTCTTCTTGGTACTGTCAGATGCTAAACCAAGGAGATGTGTGAAGGCTTTGCAGCTATCTCTGCCCAGCAGCTGGTACCTTGCTCTAGCACTACTGTTATGCTAGGGTGGGCACTTGTATAGTCAGAAGTGTGGACTCAGCTGGTTTATACCATGGCATGCAATGATATTTTTACAATGGACAGAGAGTCCCCAAGTGAGGCCAATGGCAGCACTGCAGCCTTCTGCTTTAGCCAGTTGCCAGTTCCTAGGAAGAAATTCAATTTTTTTTTTGTTTTGTTTTTAAGAGATGGCCTGGATTGAAAGAACAGCAGCCTTTTCCTCATCATTACTGAGGTGAAAACTGTTACCAACCTTCCTGAGGCTATGTATGCAGCCTCTCTGGAGCGAGTCTCGAGTGATCCACATCTTGTGCATCTCTGTGATTCAGAGGTTTCCCTCTGTAGGTGTCCTGCTAATGTGACTAGCCTCACATGTGAACAACATCTGCATCACTCCTGTGTTGCAGGGCTTTTGAAAAGATGAGCCTTCTGTGCGTTGGAAAGATCCTTGGGGCATGTGATGGTGCAGACATTACATTGCCTTTGGAGTATGTGCTGGAGAAGAGGGCTCCTTTAATGATAAACATTCATAGGTTAAAGTCAAGGTCACAGGCTAATGGATGGAGACACTCCAGAAGGTGTCTAGAAGGTGCCCAGCCCTCGTATTGAAACAGAGCATTCTCACAAGCCTTGCAAGTGTTCTGCAAGGCCAAGGATTGTAGTTGCTCAGGGAATTTAACCATACATATGCTGCTTGACAGGACTGAAGAAGTGGTAAAGTGGTAAAGACGTGTAAGTCTTTTCCTTTCCCTTTGAGCACTTAAGTTTACCTGCACTATTGATATTCTCAAGATCACTGTGTACCTGCTGTCTAATTCTTTGTAGACCTGCACCTGATAAATTCATCCACACAAATGGGCCTGGGCACAAATTAAAATATTCTGCAGTGAAGAAGTTCTTCAGTGGTCTTGTTGTACCTGAAGCAAATTTCTCAAGCGGTTGTGCTCCTGTGTCCTCTGCTCATGGAGCTGGTTGCTAGGAAGCACACACACACATAATGCCATGCAAAATACAGCTGGTACTTTAAGATGGCTTCTCTCTAAATGTCAGTAGCACAAGCATGCATCGGGTTCAGATGCTTCCTCAGTTTGACTGGAGTCAAGTGGAAAAACAGAAAAAGGGAGAAATAGCCCCATCATAGCTGGTAATTTATCATTAAAATAAATAAAGGTAATATATTAAAGGCATGCAATATATGCAGTATGTTCAAATAAATACATGCAGTTTTACACTCAATAGATTCCTCCTCAGAGTCTCTTGCGTTTCAGTTCTGACAATTAAAAACTTACACTTTTTAGACTGTTTAATGTGCTTCAGTTCTTGTAAGTCAACATGCTTGTACATGTTGATAAGATCCCCTCTCAGTCTTTTCTTCTCCAGGCTAAACAGGCCCAGCTCGCTTAGTCTTTCCTCATACAATAGATGCTCCAGTCCCTTAATCATCCTGGTCACTCCTCGCTGGACCCCCTCTAGAAGCTCCCCATCCCTCTTGTCCCGGGGAACCTCGAACTGCATCCAACACTCCAGGTGCGGCCTCACCAGAGCTGAGCAGAGGGGCAGGATCCCCTTCCTTGACCTGCTGGCAACGCTCCTCCTGATGCAGGCCAGGATCCCATTGGCCTTGCCCACAAAGGCCATTTTTTCATTACAAATTTTTCCTGTATTGCTATGTGTTTTCTTTTTCATAGTTCATTAGATATTTCTGTTTCCATATTCCTTTATGCATTTCAGCTATTTTAGCTCTTTTGGCTTTTCACATGTGGTGTTACATTAACATTTCAATTCTTGTGTCATCACAGGCCTTTTTTTGCAAATTGTCATGAATGATTTTTATCCATGCTTATTATATTTCTGATTTTACAAATTCCTTACTCCTTTTCAAGACTTCTACTGTGGATTTCAATTTTCATGTTGCACTGTACATTTGAAGGTTTGCCTCTCATCAGACACTGTGATTTTTCACAACTTGTTATGGATTTTCCTTTTAGCATTTCACCACACATTTAATCTTTCATAATTCCTATTGAATTTTCTCTAGTGCATCACATAACTCACTACCTGACTTTGCATCTTATTCCCTTTTGTCTCCTTTATCTTAAGCTGCATTCTTGGTTTTGTAAGTCATCACTCATTGAGGTTTTGTTATTTCATTGCTTATTGCAATCTTTCATTTCATCACACATTTCTGATTTCAAATCCTTTTACAAGTTCTCATTTTCACATATCTATCAACCTTTTTGATTCTGCTTCTCAATATGATTTTTTTTTATGTGTCACTTCTGGTTTAGAATTTTGGATTTTTTTCAGTGCATGTACATTTTTATATTTCACTGCTTGCTTCTGCTCTCATTATTTACTTTTGATCTAATTAGAAATTTCATGGACTATCAGTTATTAGTTTCCTTCATGTTGCTTATTACAGATTATGCATAGTACTTTCTATATTAGGTTTCATATCTCTCTGTTTTTTTCCCTCATATTTTTCATTTCTTACAACTCATGATACACTTAAACTGTAGCTTATTTCATAATTTTCATTAGCATCTTTTTTTATGCAAATTTTAATTTTTTACACCTGAGTAACCTGTCTTTCCTTTTCACTTCAATAAATATACTCTTTTTATTAACTCATTATACTTTTATAATGTTTCACTCCATTGCAGATTACTTTTCTGTACTGCATACTAAACTTTTATTTATATTATACATAAAGAACTTCGCTTTTTGTATTTTTTTGAAACTTTCAGGAGTCTAGGTCTTATTATATGTTTTCCCATTTGCATATTCTCACAGTTCCTTTTCATTCCTCCATTTCATTACTTCTTTCAGAATGTGCATGTTGATCTGTATTTACTTTTTCAGAGATATTTCTGCACTTTCTCCAATGCACATGACTGTGCAGCTTGATTTATTTCTAGTGACATGTTTCAGATTTTATATCTTATGACACATTTTTGATCTTGAATAGTCCTATGCTTTTCTTTTTTGTATCAGTTAACTCATTTTCATTTTTGCATTTACTTATGAAGTTCTCTTTTCAGAAGAGAATTTTCCTTTTTGTATCTTGTTTAGATTTTCCTTTGTGCATCAATAATCTGGTTACAGTTTTTATTTCATTATACATCACTGTCTTTAATATATGACATTACCTACATCAGAATTTTGCATTTCCCTGTTTAATGTGGATGAGTCTATTGTGCATTTCATTATGCATTTTCACTACTCACATCTTCTTCTCCACTTGTCTTTAAAATACTATTACGTCTTTTCCTTTTACAAGTCCTTTTACATTGCTTATGTTGCATTTTTATACTCATGACTGTGTTCAAAAGCAATTCTGTATCCACAAGATGTATCTCTATTCATATCATCCATTTCTCCATCATTTTGTTGTATATTTTTTTCAGGTTTTCCTTTTTCACTCCTTTTGCATGTTCTTAATGGCAAGCTGCTTTTACAGTTCATAAGGAGTTCTCAATTTGCACATCTCACTAGGATTGTTTTCATTATCATTAAAGAGTTTCATTCTTTTTAAACTCAGTATTCACTTTCAACCCCATCTCATGCTCTTTCTCCCTGTAGCTCAGTATCTAGTCTGACTTTCATGTTGCATGCGTTCCCTTCTCCTTGCAGATATTCTTGCCTCTTTTATTTCCCACGTGCTACTATCTTGCACCATTTCATTTTTACTTTCAAAGCATATGTGCCTTTTTGTACCATGTTACAGCTTTTTCATTTTTTTCACACCTTATTTCATATTTTATGTCTCATACCTTATTCTCTGTATTGTTTTCCCAGACTGTTGTTTCCTTTCATTAATATCACATTATGAATATTTTTGTTTTCATTTCCTTCTGATTACACATTTTTCTTTATTACACATCAATCTGTGATGTTTTTCCCTTTTCATTGAGATTATTCTCATTTCATTACATTTGCATTGTGTTATAATTTTTTCCATTTTGCCCTTTCCTATGTACCTGTCACTGTTACAGATTTTGTTTTTCACTTTTACACAAATGTTATTTTAAACATCATTTTATATTCTGTATCTCCTCATAAAATAATTTTCTATTTTGTTTCTCATAATTTTTGCTACTCATTGCACTAGCTCCTTTCTGCAGTGTGGTTGATTTCACTAACATATCTCTTGCATGCTTCCATTTTCACATAGTGCTGAACTCGCCTGCCTCTCATTGTGTTTCCCTTTCTGCCCCTCCTTATAGAAGTTTGTTCATGCATCATTGAAGATCTGGCTTTCGCACCTCATCACTCATTTTCATTTTCTCCTCTCTCAGTTTTGAGCAGTTGATCACTTAGAGGTATTTGTTTTGTCTTTGTGTGTGTCATTTTTATGCTGAAACCAAACTTCATGAGTTTATGGCTTACAAGGTTCTTCATATTTCTATTTTTGTTCTATTCCATTTCCTATTTCTACTTGCCATTTGCACTTCTAAAATGATTTTGACATTTCTTTCTTTTTTGCCTACTGGATGGCCAAGTGCTTTTGGTTTACAGAAAAATTAAAGAGAAAATACAATGAAGTCAGAAAATATATTGCAAAGATTATGGGAATACTGAGCATTGAAGAGGAATGTATGCTTAAAGCATTACATAATTAAGAACCTTCTGTCAGGTCTGTTTGCTAAGATTGCACATATTAGAATTGTTGATTGCATTAGTAAGCATTCACCATTTTCATAATCAGATTCCTCTTATGAAAATGAGATTATGCAGGATCTCTTCTATTCTCAATTTACCTTGGAAGAAGGGAAAGGAGGTAAGAGAAATCTTGTTCTCTGGCTTGCTCCATGGCTCTTGTAACAGGCTGGGAGAGCTGTGACTTCAGTTATGAACCTATTATCCCCAGCAAAGCACTTATTGTCTGAAGAAACAGACATACTGTTCAGAAAGGATCTTTGAAGGTCTCTAGTTCAACTGCCCCCATAAGCCTTAACAGCCCTGACCAGCTTCACCCAGGACTTCTACTCCCCCAGTAAGTTCAGGAGTCCTGTTTAGGCTCAGGCCTGGTTCCTCAGTGTCTATGATGTGAGCTGCGCTGCAGGAATATAGCACATCCATGGCCTTGTCTCTTGCTGGTCACGAACAGCACTGATGTTGACCTGGACCCCTGTACTTCCCCATCCTGACCTCAGCCCTACCTCATGATCTTGGATTTGTGTCTGACTGCTGTTATCAGGTCTGATTCTGACACAGACCTTCAGGCTGATTTCCTGGCTTGGCCTTGGGCCTCAGTACAGACTTGCCTGATGCTTTGGGCTCTTGGTTCAACCTGGCTGCTATCTTGTCTTGTTCAACTTGCCTGCCCTGCTTGTCTTTGCTTGTATGTTGTGCCACTGGGCACGGACAGGTGAGGCTTCTGACCTGCTGGCTGTGTTATGGCACCCCCTGCTTCAAGTGGAACAACATTAACCCACATCAGCCTTGGTTTTTATTTAACTGTAGCTTGAAAAGCTCAATTTCTAGATATTTTTCTGGGAGAGGGGAGTCTCTATTCCTTGTATGTGTGTGTAGGGAGATTGAAGTGCCAGCCACTAGAGTCAGACAATAGGTTGTAGGGCCCATGTGTCTAAGGCATTTGCTGCTGGAGTGAGTGAATGAGGGTACACATACCAATGTGTGATCATTAGCGAGCCTCAAACTGGACTAGCTGCCAAGCTGGATGAGTGCCTTGGGAGCCCGGTACGTGTGTGTGTGCCTCTAAGAATGAGACCAAAAAAACGCCATTCACAAACAAACTTGCTGTTGAAGATAAATGACGGCTGAGGCTGAGAAGAGAAACAAATAGAAAACAACTGAACAGTTATGCTTATCTCCCAGTGAATTAAATGCAGATCTTACATTGGTTTCAGTCATGAGAGGAGTTCCTAGGTACAAGACTAATTTTCTAGCTTTATTTCATGGGCATGTAGAATAAATAAGTTCATTTAAAAGACCAAAAATTGTTTCCTCAAGCTAAAAGTAGATTCAATCTCTATGTAATATTCACCCTTTTTGCATGATTCTTAAAATTCTGCTTAGAAAATTCTTCTTTGAATATTCATTTGTATCTGTCTTCTTTAGTTGTAGTATTTCTGAATGCTTAAGGTAATATTACTTGTGCACATGTTATAATTAAAATCTAAAATCCCCCAATAGTTTAAATGGACATGAATAGAAGAGATTGCTAGGGAAATTTTCTTACATAAATACCTCCTATATTGATATTATCTTCCGCAGCAATAGCTCATTTTGTTTGAGACTGTGCTGCTAAATTTGTGCTTGTCTGGCAAGGCAATTTTCCAATCTGGAAACACTGTTGCTGCACATAATTTAGTTCCTGGTCAGCACTCATAGCAGCCATTTGTTACCTAGATATGGCTGTGGTTTCTCACTGCAATCATCTTTATTTTGCTTGTAAGTAATTGAATACATTGTTCCTTATTACCTTAGTTTCCTTCTGTATTACCAGGAAAATAAACATTAACAGAACATTTCCCATCCATGTTATATGCTCACATGTCAGGCAATCTTAAATAAATAAGGTAGCTCTTCCTTCTAGAATAGATCCTGTCACTAACAATAGAAGGCTACTGAGAATTTTATTTTCAGTTATGACAATCAAGATACCCATTTTTTTTAATCATTAAAAAGTCATAAATTCAGTTACAATTTGCTTGTTAAAACATGTTGCTTCTTTTTATATAGTCTAGAATAATTCATCAAAATATGTTTACAGATGATTTTTTTTCTTTCCTTTCTTTCCTCAGAATATCATTAGGAATTTCTCATCTGTCATGTTTGAAATACTACTATTAACTGTCTTTTCTTTCATGTTTCCGTTTATCAAAATGTTAAAGCAGAAACAGACATGTGCAAGTTTGGTATAACTTTTTAATTTAACTATAGTGACTAGGAAGCTGAAGAACATACCAGCCTCTTCCTCAGGAGAGGCTGAAGGAGCTGGGATTATTATGTCAGGAAAGAAGGTGGTGTAGAAATTCACTGCAGTCTTCCTTTACCCAAGGGAATCAGAGAAGATGGAGGCAGACTCTTCTCCAGGATGTACAATGACAGTACAAGAAGATAACAGAGACAAGTTGCACCAACGGAAACTCCAATTGGGCAAGACTGAAAAATAATTTTTCATTGGAGAACAGTGGGACAGGAACACACTGGAACAGGTGGTCAGAGGGGTTGGAGAATACTCATCTCTGGAGATATTTGAAGCACGTTCAGGCAAGATCCTATCTAAGTTTGAACTTAGTTCTGTCTGGAGCAGGAGGTAGAACTCGATGACCTTCTCAGGTCTCTTCTGATCTAAAATATTCTGGATTTGCTTGAATATGATTCTGTAAACTGAAAGTATCTGGTAACTATGTAGAGCATAAGATACATAACAACTCACAGATGTAATTTAAGAATTTTCTGTGGTATTTGTCACAGAAAAGTTGGAAGAGGAAACTGTAGATAAAACTCAGATACATAAAATAGATACATGTTAGATAAATATTATTAGCTGCTAATTTTACTTTGAACAAAAAAGTCATCTTAAAGAGAGAAATCATGTATCCATATACAGCATAGTACTGAATCCTATGAACTACTCTGCCTGTGAATATTGCCTTTACAGAGCGCATAGAGAGAAATGACCTTGTTTTCTTTGGCAGGATTTATGAGATTTTTGCTATTGTTATTTTTCTTTTAAAAGAGAAGATTGGAATAACAGAATAACTAGATTACTTTCTTCCTCAGCCTGAAGAATATATTTTGTGATAAGGAATGATTAACATGAATAGCACATAAAGAAAAAAAAGAATCTCAGCTGTGGAAGTTGTCTGTTTCGCCTTTTGTTATTGCAGCCAGGTGTCTGCAAAGAGTAGTAAATTCTCCATAGTTTACTGTTCAAGTCATCTGATAAAAACAAGGTCACCTATTACATAGTGAAAAAAATGTAAGTCTCATGTAGGCTGAAGTGCAGACTAACTGGATTCACAGCTGTTGTGAGCTGTGAACAATCACATCAAATAATAGCTTATATAAATTTAAGAAAAAAAAAAAACCTTATTCATTTATTTTAACTAATTACATTCTGATAGCTTTGAGGCACAAAAGACCATACAATTGAATAATATCAATTAGAGTGTAGGCTGGAGCCCTTTCAATGCCTGAAGCACACTCCAGTTTCATGTAGTTTTCAAAGTCTCCTTCAATAATTACCAAGGAAAATGATCCCTCACCCCTTCTCAGTGACCTCTGGTTATCTTCAATACATGGTTGCCTACTGCTGTTTTCTTCTGTGGGAATCCCTGTGCATTCAGTGCACAGGAAAATAATGATGCCCAGTTAATAAACAGCTCTTCAACAGCTCCTGTTTTCCTCATGGTTCAGCATGTGTCCTTGGGCTGCACATTCTGCATACTGCTTGAGTCCTGCTCTGAAGAAAGTTGTCAGTCTTCCCTCGTGCTTTCCTAAGTCCAGGACCTTCTTGTATAACTCATGGCAAACACTGAGGGTAAACAGAGGAAGCAGGACTGAGGGTAAACAGAAGGGAGTAGGACTGAGGGTAAAGAGGAAGAGTAGAACTGAGGGTAAGCAGTGGGAGTAAGACTGAGGGTAAAGAGGGGGACTAGGACCAAATGTAAAGAAGGGGAGTAGGGCTGAGGGTAAACAGGAGGAGTAGGACAGAGAGTAAAGAAGGGGAGCAGGACTGAGGGTAAACAGGGAGTAGGACTGAGGGTAAACAGGGAGTAGGAATGAGGCTAAACATTGGGAGTAGGAATGAGGGTAAACTGGGAGTACAACTGAGGGTAAACAGAGGGAGTAGCACTGAGGGTAAACAAGGGGAGTAGGAACGAAGGTAAAGAAGGAGAGTAGGACTGAGGTTTAACAGAGGGAGCAGGGCTCAGGGTAAAAAGAGGGAGTAGGACTGAAGGTAAAGAAAGGGAGTACGATTGAGGGTAAAGAAAGGGAGTAGGACTGAGGGTTAACAGTGGGAGTAGGTCTGAGGGTAAAAAGGCTGAGTGGGACCGAGGGCACACAGGGGGAGTAGGACTGAGGGTGAAGAGGGGGATTAGGTCTGAAGGTAAAAGGAGTTTAAAAAGGCTGGTTAGGAATGATAAAATTATTAGATTTTTCATAGTTTATTTAAAGTCTTAGATGTTGCAAAGAAATGCCCTTAATTTGCTTTATATTTCTCCAAAACTTTTTCAATATTTTTGTGAAATATTATTGAAAGGAGATAGAATTATTCTGAATTATGCAACCGGAAGGTAGACATCGTCCTTTTTTGCAACATTGCCTGCATTATTTGAGAGCTGTTGCTGTCTCTACTTTGTAGCAAGGTCATTTCTGTCACTACCATCCAGATGTCTGTTCTCGGGGTCTGTGTAAACATGGTTTTCCTGCGAGCAGGGCCCCACCCTGGTGCCTTCACCTTCCACTTTATTCCCTCTTGTTCTCCTCCCACTGCTTTTCAGTGTATTTTTTCTCTATTCAACTCTCTCATTCTATCAGTTTATGGAATTCCATTAGTTTATCTCAGAAAGGAAACAAAGCGGGTAGGCCCACTCCAAAGTAGTGCTGTTTGATTTTTCTTTTTTTAATTATGTTGGAATTGTTTTAGGTTTTCATAACATTTGTCTTAAGCACTATTTTGATATGTAGAAGGCACACAAAGTCAAATTGTAAGTAATCTTGCCATGTATTCCCCTGAATATCTACTGAGCTGGAGTAGGGCGAGGGTAAAGTGTGATTTGGAGATCTTCAAAACCCGCCTGGATGCCACCCTGTGCCAAGTGTCCCTGCTTGAGCAGGGGAGTTGGACTAGATCATTTCTAGAGGTCCCTTCCAACCTCAACCATTCTGTGATTCTGTGATTCTACAGAAAAATTTTTACATAACAACAATGACAATATTAGCAATAGACAATACTGTTTGCTTGATCTGCAACCTTTCATTATTACATTTTTAAAGTAGAATTTGCATGGAAAATTTCATATATTATGGATCAGTCATCTCATTCTGCAGTAATCACACAAAAGAGATGAAGTGAAAAGTAAGAAGTGGAAGTGTAGATTCTGTGAGAATCTGATCAGAAAATGATTACAAGATTGTCTACTTCTTCCCTCCAATCTACCACATGGAAGAAGATTTTCTTTTGGGAAAGTAGAATTTGAGTTCTATTTTCTCCTGTTATTCCAATTTTCTACTAATATTTACATATCTATATATATTTAAATTTTAAACCTCTCATTGGCCTAGAAGTGATTGGAAATCTCTGAAATTAGAAGTCAAGCAGAAACAATCAAATTAAAATATTTATAACGACCTGACAACTAAAGTATTTTCCTGTCATGGTCTCATAGCCTTGCATCAATTGAAAGGTTATACTAGGTGACTTTCAGAACTCCCTTATAAGCAACATGTTTATGATTCTGATTTTTACTATTTTTTAAAAAAAAGTATGCATGCACATTCGTGACAAGTGAGAGAAATGCCTTTGTTTTTTCCTAAATTAATCATCAGAACCTGTTTGTTAAGGCTATCAGTATATTTCAGTACTTTTATACTTCTGCAATATGGATGTTTTTCTCCTGTGCATATTACAAGCAGTTCCTCAATGAATAACATTGCTATTCACATGAGATTCATGAGAAACAAGCTGATCAATGAAATGGAGGGAATTTTCCTATTGTAATGTAATATAAATATCTTCCCTGCAGGTATTTTGCAGAAAGAAAATGAGACATTCTCTGCAATATTTTGAAAGCTATTATAGCAGATATGTCCTAGAGATACTCCTTTTTATACTGCTTTTCTAAGGATATACGTTACTGTAAAGACAGAAAAAATGTTTTTTTTTTGTTGAAACAAATATATATTGATTAAAAAGTTATCTGTTAGTTCATGTAAAAACAATTTCTACATCTGGAGAAAAATAAAATAACTAAAATAAATTTGTTTTTGTTTTTGTAAATTCATGCAACACACCAAATCTTTTTATTTAACTCAGACTATTTTATTTCAGACTTTTTCACCATAAATTCTGCCGAGGGCAAAATAATTTTTTGAGATTAACTGCCTACAGGCAGTAACTTTCACTTGAACCTGCAAGTACTCGGAACAGTTGTGGATCAGAATAAAGATACTTTGTAAAACAGGCAATATGGTCTCAGTCAAGCAACCCAAAAATGGAGCAGCTTATCACTTTCATGTCACCTGCTAGTAATTTGGCAAACATCCTTAGAAGAACACTAGAAAGGGAAGGATGCATGCTAGGTCTACAAGCTAGCAATTCAAGCTAAGCATCATGGGCCCGCCATGGTCCCTTACCTTGATCACCCCATACCTTCAACTCTGACAATTATACAACCTCTGATACTATATTCTTCTCTTTCATCCTAAGGCCAATATGTCTAGTGCACTTAATTAGATGACAATTAGATGAAAAAAGAAAAGGATTCTTGCAGGGAATATTAATGTTTGTGTTTCTTAACTTTGTGCTAGAAGTTGTTCATAATATTTCATTGGCATGGCATTTGTATATCCTTCTTCTCTTTTGAAAGAACTGCTTGGAAATGCACAGGTTGCGTCACATAGAAGCTAATCACAGAGTTCATGAACAGTAGATCCATTGCCCACCTATTTGTCACTTAAGGTGATGGAAAGACTAGCATCAACAGCTGGTATTACCTGTCTATTTAAATCAGCCCTTGTTTCACAGCTGTTTGTTGACACTATTAGACTTTCCAGAGTGGAATGATACACTAACTGCCACAGACTGACATCCCATCACAACCTCTTCTCCAGTCCTCATTCTTTGTTCCTTTTTCTCCCCTCGATTCCCAAGGGAATCAAAAGATTAATACTATGAAATCGGACAAAGGAGAGGAGAGTTAGCAGAACCCATACAAAATACAGAAAGAGTTTGTATTATTTACATTAAGGAATTAAGGAATTTCACAGGGCATACCTGTGAAGGCTTTGAAGATTAGAATGCTTCCTATGATATATAACTGTTAAAGTGTGCAATGAAGGAGTGAGGCTATAGGTAGTCTGAAAGAAAAATGTCTACATTGTCATACCACTTCCCTCTTGACACTTTCCATCCTTATTCGAATACTGAAAGGGAATTGGTCTAGGGCCCTGTGAGCATATGTTACTTCCTGGAGAAAGCAACTCCAGCTCATGAAATCAGTATTAAGGGTACTAACAGTTTATCCTTTGGTCATGAATACTCTGATTTTCTATATTTTTTATACCCTCTATGAACAAACTAGTTTTCTAGTGCTTAAGGGTGGGTTATAAAAACAGATTTGTACTTCTGAAAAGCACAGCAGAGGAAAGGCAAGAAGCATGACTTACAAAGAAAATTCTTACACAAAATCTAATTGGCAGATTAGATACCGACTGGCAAGTATAATTTGAGAAGCTCAGAAAATCATTGCAATTCTTTTCCTTGTGGTGGCCAAGACTGTTCCTTCTGTTCATTCTCTTTAAGACAGCAGGAGAACACCTTCAGTCTTATAGTACCTTAAAAAATAATGTATCCAAAGCTTCTCTCTGGAGCAAACAACTCTTCTGCTTCCTCTTGTAATACAAAGAACTAGAAGTGGAACAAAGTCTTCTTTCTTCTTCCTTGATGTCTCTAGCAACTAGAAGAATATTCAGTGTGGACTCAAGCATTTCAAAGCTTAAAGAAGTGAAGTCTTGGCAGGGTCTAGTCCTTCTGGTAAGCATGTCCTAGGCCTATTTGTCTCTGAGTAAAAGTAAGTACATTAGAATTCCTTGTATCTGAAACTAAACATGAAAAAAATAGAGAAAACGTATGAATTTTGGAATATATTCTATTATATTCTAAAGTTGAATATTTTAAAGGAACAGAATGGGAAGATAAATTTTAGCTTCATCTCAGTTACTAAACACATCAAATTTGTTTCTACATTCTCCCTATACCCTATGATGAAACCATCCAACTTGATGTTTTCCAAAGGAACGTGCTTTTCTTTCTTCTCTACACTTCCAGTGTGCTCCATGCAGCAAAAGTATTTTAAATATGAGATACAAGCAATACTCTTAAAATTGTGAAGGAGTCCATCTCTGCTTACAGCTGCTTTAACTTTTCAATGCTCATGTGAACTGTCCTTCTGAGTGTGTCATGTGACTGTTGTTTCCAATTGCAGCATTGGTGGTCTCTTGGGTTGACCAAGTCAGCAGGTTGCACACATTTCTACCAAGAAGGTGTTTTGTTTCTTCTTAATTTAGAGTATTATAATAAAGTGCGGTCTAACTATGACTATAAATAGTCTGTTAAGTATGACTACTTTATAATAGATTTCAGTGGTTCATGGCATCAGAATTTATCTTTCATTCTGGAAGGGAATACAATAGAATTCAAAGCGAACAAAAGCATACGCATTGTCAAAGGCTTTTCAGCCTCTTGATTTATTTCAAACATGGAAATGTGTGTTGAAGAACAACTCAGTTTTATATCCATATCCTATATCCTCCGTCTCATTTCCTAGTTATAATAATTTTCATTATCAGTAACGTACAATGAAAACACAAATCAGAAATTGGATCATGTTTAAAATTAGAATTATTATAAATGGTTTGGTTCTTCTGACAGTCTTTAGATGAAGTATTTTAAAAATTGCAAAACTAATTTAGGCAATTGAATCTAATATATTTCTAAAATTACTAGAGTAATTTCTAAAGATGAATCTTAAGAGTCAATAAATCTAATCTAAAGATTAGTCTAGATTCCATTTTGAAGAATTCATGTATCTGTGAAAATGTATTTTATTATGGAATAGTATTTATAATTTTAGATATAGACAGACTACTCATTTCTCCATCAGAGCAGTTGTTTGCTAAAATAGTTTTTTCACCTACGAGAAACTGAGACTGCATTTGGAATGAAGCTTAACTGTACAGAATGGAAATAACATGTTCATATTGCTCATTTTTGGATATTACTTGATATATACTTAATATATGAATATGCAAAAAAAAAAAGCTTTTTTATAAAAGGAAGGGGTGTCTAAAGCAGATGGATGAAGACCCTTGGTTACGTACAACTTCTCTTGTCATCACCCTCTATCTTGTAAAATAGATCTATTTAAGTTTTCTCAAGAGCTCCTTGCCCATCTATGCAGGTCTCCTGCCCTCCCTGCTTGACCTTTTCCTTATAGGAATGCACTGATCCTGAGCTTGGAGAAAGTGGTGCTTGAATATTAGCCAACTATCCTGGGCTCCACTTCCTTATAGAGCCCTGTCCCTGGTAATTCCTCCAAGTAGATTCCTGAAGAGGTCAAAGTTAGCTCTCTTAAACTCCAGTGTTGCAATCCTACTTCTTGCCCAGCTTCTTTCTTACAGTATCTTGACTTCCAATATCTCATGGTTGCTGCAGCTGAGACTGCCCCCAACCTTCACATTTCCCACTAGACCATCTCTGTTTGTTAGTACCAGGTCCAGCAGGCTTTGTTGGACCTCCCCTCACCTTGTTGGCTCACCAACCACCTGCATCAAGAAGTTATCTGCAATGTTCTGCAGGAACCTCCCGGACTGTCTATTCCTAGCTGTGTGATTATCCCAGCAGACATCAGGGTGGTTGAAGTCCCCCATAAGGACCAGGGCCTGGGATCGTGAGGCTTCTTGCAGCTGCATGCAGAAGACCTCATCCACTTACTCTCCCTAGTCAGAGGGCCTGTAGTAAACTCCCATTAGAGTGTCGCCCCTGTTGACCTGCCCTTTAATCCTCACCCACAGGCTCTCGACCCGCACTTTGTCCTTTCCTGGGCAGAGCTCCATACATTCCAGTTGTTCTTGAATACAAAGAACACCTCCACCACCTCGCCTTCCTGGCCTGTCCTTCCTAAAAAGCCTAAAGCCATCCATGGCCACGTTCCAGTCATGAGAGCTGTCCCACCATGTCTCAATAACTGGGATGGGATCACGGCCCTGCAACTGCACACACATCTCCAGTTCCCCTTGTTTATTCCCCATGCTGTGTGCGTTTACATAGAGGCATTTGAGCCGGGCTCCCAATGTGCCTCTCCTTCTAGCTTGGGTGGCTTAACTGCAACTCGACTATGTGAGCTTCAGCATCTCTCCTGTTTTGCTGTGTTCCCTCTCCAGGGCTTCAGGCATCCTTTGCTGGCTCTGGTGTTAAGCTGTCATGAATGGCACGGTATGCCAACTCCTACCTTATCACCAGCATCCCTGATGAAACCCACCATGCTCATCAAATCTAGTTTAAAGCCTTATCAATGAGCCCCGCTAGCTCAGGACCAAAGACTCTCATCTTCCTTTGGTAAAGATGAATCCCACCTAATGCCAGCATGTCTGGTGCCATGTAAGACTTCCTGTTGTTGAAAAACCCAAAGTTTTGGCAGCGACACCAGACATGGAGCTACGTGTTAATGGACTGTATCCTCCTGTTTCTTTCCATTAAAGAAACCAGTATCGAGGAGAATGGAAGAGAAGATGACCTGCACACCCATGTTCCTGAGTTGGACTGACCCAGGGGACTCAAGAACCCCTTCTATCTCCCAAGAACAAAAAGTGAAGGAGGTTAGTACTGATAATCCTTGGGTATGTGTGTTCAAGGGCAGGAATAAAAATAATAAATAGAGAGGAATACAAAAAACATGACCGTGCCTTCATTGTGTGTCATGGCTGTTGAGGGACCACGTTATGCTTTTGTACATAAGCACTCTAAATGCTGATTATATCAAAAACCTCTTTTATAATATAAGGTACCTGTGTGGTTGTAAAAGGTTTTCAGGGGTTAACATACTTGGTCAAAATACAGCGAGCACCACAGTCTATTTTTTTTTTCCTTCAACTGCCTGCTCCCCCCCAAAAAAAAAAAGTTTGAGAATGATATCTGAAAAATGCTTTTGAGGTAATGGGAGACATTTTATTTCCAATTCTGTGATAATAATTCCGAAAATAAATATTTGTGAAAATAAATTTTAAGTAGTTAAAGAGACCCTCCAACTGTGCCTCAGGCTGCCCTTTCATGTTTGTTTTCTGTACAGCCAACAAAATTCATCATGATAGTAAAATATTCTGCTGGCATATCCCGGAGGCATATGTTCACCAAAAGCCTTGTTCAATTTCCAGATTGCCAGCTCAAACAATTAGTAGTATTTGCTATTAAACTAGAAAGAACTGAAACTTCTAAGTCAGCTTCAGATGTATAAGAGTGTATGTTATGCAGGGCTATGCCATTAATCAAAGCTGACTACAACACTTTCCGAGGAAGAGTTGTTTTCTTCGTGTCTGGCATTCAGATATGTGTGGCTGTATTAAATGGTTAAAATGACATTTTGAAGAAGTCCCTCGAGCTGTAAGAGTGGACACAAGAACTCTCCCTTTTTCATCATTTTCTAAAGAAACAACATCAGTTTCCCACTAACCTTACCTGAAAGATACCCAAACTCAACTGTCCTGAGGTTTTCCACCCAAATTCTTCTTATGGGTACTCTCCTTCTGAGCAGCCTCCAAATTTAGTTGCTTAAGTAATGTTGCAGCTGTACTTCCTCCTGCTGCTATAAAAAATATGGAAAGTAATGTGAATAAAAATATCTATTTATGTATATATGTGTAATATATTATATAATTATATAAGTTTATAAATATTATATACAATATGGTTTATAGTATATAATAATATTTGCACAATATATATTTATTATGTGTTATGTGTTTGTTACATGTTATATCTAATATACATATATTTTCAGGGAACATTTTCAACATTGGGGTGTGTGTGTGTGTGTGTGTGTGCGCGTGTAGTTTAGGACCTGGAAAAGTATTGCCTCATCATCATACGTATTTCAGAGAGGGGAGTTTCAAGTGACATGTCGTGTCATGAGTTTGATGAAGGTCTGAAATTTGACATTGCTACTACTTCACAAGAGAAATATAAGGCTTCTCATTATTAAGAAAGATGGAAATTCATATTAGTCCATTTTTCATTTTTGTCATTAAAATATCTATTATTTAGACATTATATTTAATAAGTTCAAACCAAAAAATGCATTTGAAATACGCTGCAATATGATACTTCCATACTTTTACTCAGATCTTTCTGAATACTTTAAAAAAATCATCACATTTTATTGTGCTTTTATTGAGTTCAACTTAATGCTAATAAGGTGTAAAAATGAATGACTTATTAAATTTTCATGTTTTCCATAATTGTTGAACCATTTCTCTTAAAACTTTTCCATCTGTTGATTTATACATTCACTTTTATGGAGTATTACTACCTATATAATGAAATAATTATCTTTGCAAAGTAATTTTTTCTTAGAAGGAAATCTTAAAGCTTTCTTCATTTTTCATGTTAGTGAAGAACAAAAATGATTTTTAGCTTTGTCTTTAAGAACAGCTTCCTTTAAAAAACCCTCTTTTTTAGGTTTCCAAACTGAAGCATTTGCTCTGCCTGATTTTGTGCCATGTATCCTGCTAATTCCAGCAGCACTGCTTCTGCTGGAAGCAGAAAAAAAAGCAGGCCCTTTAATTGCTTTAATTGCTAAATTCATTTCGATTCTTTTCTTGGTGAGCAGAACCATGGAAATCTGTGGTGATGCCCATTTATTTTTGAAAGCTCTTATTCATAGACAATGTAAGATGTTATCTCGAGATGTGACTAGACTTTTATTACATGAGATAATAAGTAGTGCGCTTGGAGTGCCAATTTAAAATATCAGCCCTGTTAATTACTAAGTATTTCAACACTGAGTTTCCAGACTCATCCCCCAGACAGCTCTAGCACAGCACCTTTCAATAACTGTCTCCCAAATTAGTAAAACTCCTGCCTCCCCTCACTATGTAGCATAGCTATGCATTTGCAAAATGAATTCATTGCAGAACATAGACTATTTAAGACCTGTACAAAGCTCTTCTGTAGCAGAAGGAAAATTTTATTTTGCAGAACTCCTTACTGAGGAGACAACTTCAGGGTACATAGAACAAAATGTGCTTCAAAGCTGACCCATCCAAGCTGAAATGCTGTAAGAAGAGAGCTGCAGATTCAGGGAAAAGGAAAAAAATAAAAAAGCATATTCATAGCAGAATCTTTAATGGATGTTGAATTGATAAAGATTATCATATGTAAGATAGTGTGATATGGAGCAGAGGCACACAAAGACAGGTTCTTGCAACAAAGCTGATAGACATTATCAGAGAAGGAGTAACCAGCCACTCATGCTACCAGTCTTCTCCTATTCTATGTTAAATTTATAACTGTATCCACCCAAAGCAATTTTAAGCTGATGCATTGAACTCCACAACTGTGCTAAGTTAAGAATGGATTTGCAATCTGTTATGACCTCTCGTATGACAAGCACTGAATTACAGAGCAAGTGAATAGGACCCCTTTCTGGTGGGTGCCTTACCCTTTAATTCCATTTAAATCTTTAAATATTAATGTGTTCCCAAACTACCTAACATTGGACTTCTGAGCATACATCAGTCTGGAGAGAGAGGTAGCATGAGCACATAACACGGTATGATTCAAAAGTAAAGGAAGATCTGCTTAAGTATCCGCTAGACTCGGTAGGTTAAATGTGCTTAGACCTTAAAGCCAATGTACTCAAAATGCTTTCAGTTCATTCATAAGTAGCTATGATGCTGCAAGTACCCAGTTTTTGCATAATTATTTAGTAGACATTCAGGAAGGTGGCACATTCCGTTTCTGTGCTTTTCTAGTCTTTAGAGGATTGAACCATGTCTTTGCCATCCCATAGAAGTATGCTAAATTTAAGAGTGTGCATCATTCCTGTTAAACTGTCCTACTGTATAGCGAGGAGTGTAATATTCATGGAGAGAGAAATCAAGATGATGAAAATCAGAAACATGACTCAAGTAGAGAAAGTGCTGGGCTGTACATGTTACATGATATTGATATTAAAAAAAATCATACTTTGGCTGTAAGTAATGTAGATCACCCCTGGAAAAAAAAAATATAGAGAGATGAACAAGACTAGAAAATCTGGGGAAAAACTAGGCCCTGTTGATGGTTCTTATTTAATTCAATAATTGCAAATTGAAACATAGGAAGTTTAATCTCCATATGAGGAGAGAAATTCTTTACTGTGAGGGTGACAGAGTCCTGGAACAGGCTGTCCAGAGATGTTGTGGATTCTGCTTCTCTGGAGATCTTCAAAACCCGCCTGGATGCCACCCTGTGCCACGTGCTCTAGGTGTCCCTGCTGGAGCAGGGGGTTTGGACTAGATGATCTCTAGAGGTCCCTTCCAATATTAACCATGCTGTGGTTCTGTGAAGAGGAATATGGGATATTTGTAGTGGCTTGAGAATCCTAAGCACAGACAGATGAGTTATCATCATTGCTTTCTAATGTTTAATTCTTCCCACACAGCTACTTCATCATCTACAGTACGATTTCTATCAAATATTATTAAGCACAATATATGCTTAATTACATAGTTCTACAGCAAACTGGCCATAAAAACCTCATTGAAACATCTGTCAGAAATACTAAAATAGTCTATGACCTTTGTTTATAAGAAGTGATTTTTTTTTTTTTTACATTTAATGAACATAAAAGTCAGATGAAATTCATTCATTTCCTGCAAAAGTCAGTTCTGGTAATAGCTAAGCTTTTAAATTGTTTTATTTGCATGCATATGTTTGCTCTCATCTGGAAATATTCCAGTGTGCTAATTAGTTGCTAATCTTAATAAACATGGAAGGAATTATAAAAATAGAACAAACTTCACCAAAACCAATGTAAAGTCAGCGCTGCATTCAACCTCTCATGCAACATTCATTGTAGCCAAAATTGTCAAGTTGCTATTAACAAATAAAATATTTGTCATTGAAAAATCCTGGTGCCTTACAATACCTCAAACTCAGTCATTGTGTTCAATATAGAAAATTTGAGAAAAAGCTTTCTGAGGTTGAATCCATAAAAAGCAATTTTGTGCCCAATACTGTGATACATTTTTCTGGTTTATTTTCTTAAGCTTAGAATTCATTTGAGAAGCTAGTTATGAATATAGCATTTGTTAATTTGTACATTTTGTGTGAAATTAAACATAATATATGGTTGTATACTAATAGCAGGAGCATTCTAAGTGGAAATGCTTTCCAAGTTTTCTGATCATGAACAGCCACATCACTAGGATGTTTAAAATCAAAAAAATCATTTTATTAAAGAGAGAATTAAAAGCCTATAAGTCATAAGAGAAAGATTTCAGATAGTAAAGGACTCTCTATGTAGCAGAAAAAGCTTTAATATGATTTAGTGGTTTGAAGATGAGGCTAGAGAATTTTAAGCTGGAAATATACTGCAATTTTTAGCAGTTAGCTATTAATCGGTTCTCTCGCACTCGGATCTTCAAATCATATTCCACTAAAGAAGCAGCCTCCCGACAAAAATTCCTCTTTGAAATCATACAATCTGAGTTGCTATATAATTAGTCTTTTCTAGTTTTTAAAATCCAGTCCATGAAATGCAATTAATTTGGCAAGGATATATTTCATGTTAGCTAGGATTCCCTTGGAGCTTCAAATCTAGTTATAATTTTCTAGATGATTTTTTTTTTCTCATTCAGGAGCTCTATCTCAGGATAAATCTTTCTAGACAGTTTTAACAAAAGCATCCCAGATGATTCTGTTGACAAGACTGGGGCCAAATGTATATTTTGGCATTAAAAAAAAATCTGATGACTATTCAATAACACATTACTGTGCTTTTATGCAAAGATCTTGACAGAAGAATGACATTTTAATCAATAAGGTAGTAGCTTCTACTACAGAAATTGACTAACTGAAGATGAAAATAATGGATTTTACAAAATCTTAACCTGCAAATATTTATTAAGGAGTCTTTAGCATTTATTAAATAAAGTTCTAGAGATTTTGTTTTCAATGAGGAAGTTCAAGTCTTCATGGTAAGAAGATGAGTAAGGAGAAGATAAGAAGAACTATATGTTGAAACAGAGTAAATTAATCCTATGATAATGGCTGTTAGGCCAGTGGGTGAGGCAAGATACTCCATCGGATGCAGTAGCATGCAGAGGCTCAGGACTACATACAGACAGAGCAGCTTGTCTTCAGGTTCTTCATTAGTACGCTGGACTATTTTTTTTCTCTGAAATCTTGTGCTGTTCTTAAGATCTGGGGATTGTAGCAGTCATATGAATAAGTAGGAGTAAATGCACATGTATTTCTAACAACGTTGTATTCCTTTTCAGCATGTAGAATCACCTGCATAATAATATTACTATATTAACAGTAACACTACTTTCAGATATCGCACCGATACATGACAAATTCTTAGCATCCAGTAGAGATGGTTATTAAAACACAGTATTTATCTTATTGTGATTTTGTTATTAATGCTTTAGCACAACATATTTGTTTTCTAACGTGAAGAGCTTTGCAGAAAAAAAAATGGCATACACATTCTCAGATCAAAAAAAAATATTACATTTGAAAATGGTTAGGTCATTTTTGAGATTATGTTCTCCAAAAAAGAAATGTAAGCAAAAACATGTTAGCCATTTCTAAAAATCAGATTGGGAAAAATCTCTCTATATTATCTTGGGTGTGACTGAAAAAATGTTAGAACAGTTTGTTTGAACAGATGTCCTGTACAGATGTCCTGTATCCTTTGTGGGGGGAGCTGAGGAAAAGCTTTAAATTTCCTGTTGAGATGCCCAGACAGATAATTATTTGGCTATGCCATCAGAGTGAGCTCAAAGGTCCCAAATCTTGAAGTCGAGGAAGTGAGTAGAAATCTACTTGTGATTGATTCTTGATCCACCGCTTTAGTACCTTGGGCAGGAAGAGAGGTGATGGCTCTCCTGGGATCTACTACTCCTCCAGCTGAAGAGCATGAATGGTGCGTGAAAGAAACATCCTCACTGGGATGCAGGGGAAATGAGTGTACTGCCTTGCTGTTTCAAGAGGATTAAATGACATCAGGAGTAGACTGGGAAAAGTGGTTTGGTCAGAGAGACTGAAAATGGGAAAAAACAAGGATGAGAGGAAATGGATCAATGGACCAATGGATCGCTTTCTTGGGGCAAACAAAAAGGACCTCTGAAGTAAATCTAAAGTTACAAACCTATTACTAGTTGAGTTACTAATGAGACATCACCTTCCAGATACTATAGAAAGAAAAAAAAAACAGTGAAGTTCATTGAGCAGTCAGGATCTGCATTAATTCAGCAGTAATTTTTGCAGAGCCTTTCTAGACATAGCTTCTTGCTGAGACAACATGATCTCTGCCTTATTTGGGCTGAGGGCTGAACTGGGGCTCTGCAGCAGGGAAGGTAGCACATTCACTGCAAATACTGGGAGTTTCTGGAAAGAGTTTTACAGGAAGAAAAAAGAAATTCAGGCAAACCGGTGTAGCTCTGGAAAACTAGAGATTATCCCTGTATGTGTGTGTCACTGATCTTAACAGACTGATCTGTTCAGAGCAAATATTTCACATATATTTTCCTAATTTTCTGTATGCACAGTTGACACCCAGAATGTAGTACATAAAAGTGTTGGTCACAGAACAACAATGCCACTGGAAAGCATGGAACAGCTATTATGCAAGCAGAATCCAAGTGAAATTAGGATCTTTCAGCATGGAAAAGAAACAACTGATGAAGGCAATATGACGTGTTCTGTAAAACTGTGACTGCCATGAAAACAGAGATTAGGGAATAATTCACTGTTTCTTACAAGAATTACAGGAAACATCAGAAGAAATATTCAAGCTGTAGATCAGAAGCAAACAAAGGTCTTTTTTTCACATAGTGTAATTAAACTATAGAATTCATTGTCTCAGAAATCCGTGCATGCCAAAAATATAAATAATTTCTGAAAGCGATTAGACAAATTTACAGAATATTGTCCATCAAAGGTTTTTACAACGAAAGAGGCAGATATAACCTTTAATTTGAGAAGTCCCTCAAAGAAGTAACTTAGCAGGAGAATATCCATTTTATTTCTGTTGACATAAGCTCACCTACGCTAAGTTTTTTTTTCTCATCCATTCAGAAATGACTATGTAAAGAGCCTGAGCACATTACAAATGGCAAGTGCCTAACAAATAGCAGTGTTATCTCCTTTGACCAGATACAAAGTTAGATACTGTGATTTAAGAGCCCATTGACGTTACACAAGGGATGTGACAGGTTGCACAAAACACACTTATTGTATTGCTATGAATGCAATCATACTGAAACCCAAACCTTGGGATCCTGAAATGGAGTCAACGTTAGGGTAAAAAAAATGCATTAGGAAATGTGCTATTGAAATATAAGTGCCATGTTTGGGAGCTCAGATTTAGTGCCAAATCCAAAGAGCTTCCTGTTCTTTCTTTTCCCGGAGTTATAACTTTCCAGATGCTTTTCAGTAATAAGTAGTCTTCCTAGCAGAGGGCAGAACAGTATTGGCCTGTGCTGGACCCTCAGTTTGACCATTGGTATTGCCATTTATACATTCTTGTTCAAGGTATATGCACAAAATGTCAGAATTAATGCCTTTGTTTCCTAACATTTTGGATTAGTAGTGATGCAAACCAATGTTCTTTTGTTGTCACTAAAAATAATCAGTTCAATCCAGATATGAGACTTGATAATTAGATCTCTGATGGTGAGGTTTACCATATACGAGTTGCACCAAATAATTGTAGTCATTCTTCTTAGAATAGCTACGTAACCAGCTAAATTATTTTGGAAAAAAAAAAAAGTTTTTTTCTATATGGTGGACTGGGATCAAAACTCCAAATTACAGCACCAGTTAAACAGATATCTACCAATATGAAACCAAGTTTTCCCTGCAATAGGAAAATATCACACCGTCTGTGTCCCAGCTGTGCCTTATGTCTGCCATGTCTCCTGGCTTGTGTTCTGGAAAGTCCAACTCCCTTTAAATTGTCTCAATTCCAAGTGAAGGATCTGACTCCTTTGTACATATCATTGGGTGACCTGATGAAGGCTAACTGAATTAAACACAAAATATACCGAGGATCAAAGGAGCGATGACAGGCAAGGGAACCCAAGTAACCTCAAGGGTGATGAAGGGAACACACTCAATCAGCCAATTCTAAGACCATCAAGAGAGCATTTATACCAATACCACTTAACATATAAGTCCTTTTACAAAACTCATGAAGATGACTCAGAAGAAGAAACTTTCTCCACAATGACAAACAAATAAGGATTCCTTCCCAAAGGGACACAGGGCTTACTATTAGGTTTAGGTACACAAGAATTTTGGGTTAGCAGAGCAGAGCCATCAAGAAAATACATATTTCTCTCAGCCATATGTGTTCTCCATGGGGATACACATTCTAGTTCTCCCATAACAGATGGCTTACCATCCCCACTTTGATATGAGCCAAAATATTGAGTGCTAATGACTATATCACACTAGCTCATCTACCAATCATATCACCTGGGTAGGAAAGCTATAAAGATTGAAGAAAAAGTCTCTAACACAGTCATTTTGGACAGAAATTTTCTTGAATATTCATAATTGCCTGCATGACAACTTCTCATTTTTTTTATTTTTTAACCAAAGTGTGGACAAGGCCTGAAATAGAGATGAATTTCACTTCTACTTTTGGTCCTCTCTTTCACATGTGTCTGTGTGTGTTTTATTTTGCTTTTGAACTAGATTTCATGTACATTAGCTTTGTGAAAAACTTGGAAGTATTTTTCTGTCCCTCACAACCTTCTCTCTATTTAACTTTAGAAGAGTGGAGAAGTATATTTGCTTTATAACTGTGAATCCTTGCACTTGTTCTGTCACTACAGAGTATGATTTTTGTGATTTTGACATTTTGACATTTGTCCAGTTTCACTTAGCCCCCTCAAAACAGACAGGACCAACCACACGTAATTTTCTTACCTGAGAAAAGAAAGCTGATGCCATGCATTGAGCACAAATAGATACAGCTTGGCAAACACCACCATGAGTGCTGCAAACTTAAATTTCTTTGTCCTTATCTGTTTCAAATGAAGAGTTATTTTAAACTTCAGCAGTCTACAGAGGTGAATGGCTCACATAATATTTACTTGTCTGTACAGTCCTCACAATGGGACAGGTTCATTTTACATCTAATTCTTTTAGAGCCAGTACAGCTAGATAAGAAGAAATGTTTATTTCCTGTTATATTTACATTCATGACTGACACAGCTATGAATAATGCAAGGAAATAAAAAGCATCTAAAACATTTTCCTCCCATCTCAGTAAAAAAGAAAAGAAAGAAGGAAAAAATAGGCTTCTTTCTGAAACAATCAAATTGGATGTGACAAATCCTTTCTATATAGAGGATTTGTCATTTGGGGTATTCTTTTTTCCTTTGTGTGTTGCTGTTTTTCTTGAACCACATGTAAGAAAACAAACCTAAATCACCTCTTTCTGTAACTCAGGCATGATTACATGTTGTATGGATACTTCCCATGCTCAGACAAATTAACCATTTTGTTTAGGAACAAATCATATGCCAAAATTTATCATAACTCTTAGTCTTCCTAAACAGTCTCTGTAGGTATTTAATTATTAGAAATAGTTTGTTCCGTGTTTGCATAACCAAGACCGGTTAACAATTACCTCCGTCAAAAGAGAGGGTAGGATGCTACTTTTCAGCATAACAGAACAACTTGGTACTGTCTGAAGCTGTCTCCCTTTTTGTCTGAAAAGTATTTTTACTTTTCAACTTTCCCACAAGGTGGAAAATTAAGACATAATTGCTTTTCACCTTTTATTGTTGGATCCCACTGAATGCCACTATGAACTTTTGTAAAGCAGCACTGTAGAGAGAGAATCTCTTGTTATTTCATTGTCACACATTCTCACACAATGCAAAAGACTGTCACACTATAGAAAGGACTGTTTTAATTGAAAGTTTTGTGTGATGGTGAAAACTGGTACAAAATAGTGAAAAGTGTTCTTTGCAAAGTTATACTCTGGTTCACCTTGCATGCAGTCAACATTGAATCTGCCAAAGCTGATGGCAGTATGACAGCATTCTTCCATGTCACATACTGATTGATGTGAAACATTTTGTCTTTATTCTTGGAACAATCACTCTCAAGTTTTAGTGAGAGTTTTCTATCACCTCCTTAGTCAAAGATTTACTACCATTGGCAAGAAGTATTTAAAATACCTTCCCCTAAGTTTTCCTCTTATGTTTCAGGGAAGGGGAGGCCTGTTTGACTGAGCAACCACCATCTTCCACAGCTGCAGGACCTCATTTACTCATGAACCTTTGAAAATCTGATAAATTAAAATTCAAAAATTTCCATATTGTCATAACTACCTTGATACAAGAGTAGCCTGTGTTCTTTAAGCTACTTTGAGAGATTTAATTAGGCTGAATCCACAGGTCATGAGCAGCTGGATGTATATAGGTGTCCAGCTTCCCTCTCATGAAAAAGTAATAGGAACTGACTGACTAACTCAGGAACAAGAAGTGAATCCAAGAGGTTCCTTTTTAAATTTTTAGTCACATATATCTCCCTGGCAATCCAGGCCTAGATGCTAAAAGGGCTCTGTTCTGACATTGACAGCTAAAAATGCAGTCACTGTGGTAAGCCATTAAGCAAAAACTATGCCCCTTACACAGCTGATAGCTCAGACCTCTGATGAACAGAGTAATTAGCACATCAATTAGCGCTACTGGCCACTGCTCCTCTTGCAGCCTGTTGTTCCCTAGAAGTCTCCTTCTTGTGCCTCTAGAGAATCAGCTCCAGCTTCATTCGCTTCTCAGTGCCACTGGCCAACAGATAGTCTGGTCAAAAGCTAGTTAAGAAACTGAATTTGTTTATTTTCTGGAATAAAAGTGACACATTCTGAAGAATTTCAGACAGTGGTGCATAAGTAGCATTCAGAGTAGTAAAAAGGTAGTAAATTAGTGTTCTCACGTGGGACAAACAAGAGTATCATAAAATCAAGTATCATGCTTGATTCTGGCATGGATTGAAATCCAGACACTAGGCTACACATGGTTCTCTGAAGAGTGTTTCTTGTGCTGGCTCTGGATATCTTGCATTTTGTGTATTTAATTAAGCAGTAATTAGGCCAGACAGCAAGCAAGAGTATTGCTCCTTCAGGCAATGTCAAATAAAATTGAAGACAGATATTCTACTTGCCAGGCAGGGGCATAGGCAGCAAATTTTTGCATGCACCAGATTTTTTTCTGTTATTCTATGTATTTATTGAATCTAAAAGACAACAGAAAATGATGCTGTGGTCAAAGCAGAGACACTTATCTCAGCAGAAGATTACTACAATTCCAGTTTCTTATTCAGTGAGAATTTAATATAAAATATTTAAACTTCACTGGAGCAACTGTTTGAATCCAAGTGAACAATCAAACGAGTAATGTAATCTATTCTCTGTAGAATGAAAATAATTTTGTAAGCTCAGTATTTGATGATATAAACTCAGAACATTTGACGATGTCCTAACAGACACAGGAACATAAATGCTGAATGAAGCCTGATGAATAGGAAGAGCTGAAAATGCTGTTTTCTGTGCACTGCTGAGGAGAGAGTTCCATGTGCTGCAGAATGTGATTCTGAGAGCTACTTCTTAGATTATATCAGTGGCCAGGGCGCACTGGGAGCCGTGGGAGAATATCTCCTCAAGAAAGGAAGTTAATCCATGAAGCAAAGCCATTTTGCCATTAGGCTTAGTTGTTATTTTTATTTTCTCTGTCAAAACCAACAAATAGAGTGTGCAGAGCCCAGAGTATTGGCTAGGTACCTAGGTCTGATAAAGGTAATATTGTGCACCAAATGTTTTCAGTTAATATAGTTATAACACCCGATGTCAGAAAGTTTACAGGGCAGTAACACATAAGTTCTCAAGGAATGCATTTTGTTCAGGGAATGATACATTGAGATAGTATCTTCCTCTGCAGAAAATAAAAAAAACAATAACGAACCTCCATATATCCTCTTATTCCTTGATAAGAGGAAGCCAGAAACAATCCTCCTGTTCTCTTCATGAGAAAAATATATGAGGAATTTTATTCATAAAACAAAAGTATTTTAAAAAGCTAAATAGATCACATCTGATCTGTTCACAACAATCTTCATAGATTACAGATTTTCTCGTTTTTCTAAAAATAAGTGAGCACCAAGTTGAGTTATTTTTTCTCCCCAATTTCCATATTGTTTTTTGCATTCTCCTTTCTGATGGTTCATTTGCTTAAAGTAAAGTTTTAAGTATGCATTATTTCGAATGAAACTTGCGAATGACTAATTCAATGTCATTTGGCACTTTTCTAAATCATTGAACTGGACCAAATAAGATAGATTTAGAATTAAATATAGAACATCTAATTAATTTCTACTCTCACATGTCTTTTGTGTAATATACTACATGAAGGAAAGAGGTGGAGGGAGAACCATTGATATTTGGCTACAGTGGGTATGCTTGGATTCTAGTACATATGCAAAGAGCATTTCTAACATCTTCAGACAATACTGGTGCCAATTTTGTGCAGTAGTTAGTGCACACACAAGTAAAAAGAAAAAAAAAAGAGAGATCTAATCTAATCAATCAAATTTAAGATAAATTCCACAAATGCAATGAGAGTGGCAGATGGAGTGAGCTGATCAGCACTGTGCACCATAATTTTCCAATGCCTTGTGAATCTAACAGTAAAATATATAGGCATTATAATTATAAATATTTGCTGGCGATTTCTTGTAGGAAGAAGCTACATCAGAGCACAAAAACGGAACATAACAGAAGTTGCATTCTAAGGATCCTGTGAGTGGTTATAGGAATGGGAAACAGTTGAGTTTAACCTCTCTGCTTCATTCCAAAGGACTGACATTTGGGACTAAACCACTTCTCCCTAAACAAATATCTTTTATAAGCTAGAACTGTTCGTTTCTGGCACTCAGAACTACTCATCAGTCTCCACTCCTTTTCATCTCATTCAGCTTCCTAATGATCTGCATTATCAAGTGGATCAATCAGTGTTTTGTTAAACAGCATCAAAGCATAAATGAAATACATGCATGTCTTTAAAAAGACAAAGCAATGCTATGACCAACACAGCATGAAGGCTACGAAGAATGGAAAGTGCCTCTCGTTGTTCATACCACAAGGAGGGCTGCTTTTGTTTTTCTGAGCACAGATTATCAATTCAAACCTCTTTTTGCAGATGAGATCAGCTATTCTATCAGGATATCTTTTGCTGTTTGTACCTACTGTTTGTATTTCACTAGTTTTTTTTTCTCTGCTTTTAGTTTCTTTAATATTGTCCACATTCTTATATTTAGCCAAGATATTATATTTCTCTGTTAATGCTTTAAAAATTCTATTCATATGAATTCAAAATAATTCCATTACGTGGTCCTTTAGTTACTGTTTTAAGACCCTAGCCCAGCACCTACAAGCGTATAGTTTCTCTGGGACATCAGATTTAAGCAGCAATCAGTCCAGGTTTCACAAAATGCATAAAACTTTATTTTATATATAAAAGCATTGAAGAGAAAACCTGTCATAAATTTAGCATCTACATCAATGCTAAGATTAGCAGATGCTGATTCTTGTCCACACATATCACTATCAGCTCTGATATGCCAGTTACGCTATTTGAGAGTGAATCATCCAAAACAATCTGTTTGGTAGCCGCTTTTCTCAGTTTGTTATTTAATAATCTTCTTTAACTACCTCAAGCTCAATACATGGCATTTCTTTCATCAGTTTCATATTCCTTTTTCCTTTCTCATTCATTTTAATTCTCTATTAAGCTCTCGTGAGTACTCCAAGGAGAAAATAATCTGTAGGCCATTCAAATGGATTGTAAATGGCAATATTGATGAAATTATCAGATGATAATACTATAAATTCATGTTGTTATATTGCTCTAAACATATCTGTAGCTTTATTATTTTAAAGTATGTGAATACTTTCACACACAGATACTAACATGTTTAATGAATGATCATTTACTAATTTCTTTTACTTCCTTTTATTTTTTTCTTTTATTGTCTAATGGCTGCAAGACATATGAATTCATAGAATCCTCTTTTCAGAAATTAGAATATTAGATTCCTCTCAGACTGTCCAGATTCAAGTGTGAATAGTGAAAATGGTTTATAAAAGGGGCAGTTACCCACAGAGAAAGCATATTGTCTGAGCGATATAATTTTGCTTGCAACTGAACTTTTTTTTTTCTGTAATATTTATCTTAGTTTTCTATCCACTTATTGTCACAATTACTATGCCAATAGAGGATGGTCCAGCTGCTCACTGCAGCTATGCATGTGTTTGTTTCATGGTTGTTATTTCAAATGTACTGTTTTCCTTCTCCCTGCTGTTCTGACATATTGTTTCCTACTTTTATGCACTTCCACCTCAAATAGCATAGATGGGATGTAAAATCATTAGCTTTAAGAGTTATGAACCTTCCTAGGAAGGGTAGCGAACTCTAGCATCCTTGATAACCGTAAGGGCAGGGCTCCCATTCAGAAAGACCTTGACAGGCTGCAGGGATGGAATTGTAAGAACCTTATGAAATCCAGCAGGGAAAAATGCAAAATCTTGAACTTAGGAAAGAAGAACCACTTGCAACAATACAGACTGGGGATGGACTGGCTGGGATTCAGTTCTGATGAGAAGACCCTGGGAGTCTGGGTAGGCAGCGAGCTGGACATGAGCCAGCAGTGTCTGTGGGCAGCAAAGCAGGCCAAGAGTTTCCTATATTGCATTAATAGGATCATACCGAGTAGACTGAGGAAATGTTTATCCTTCTTTCCTCATACCCCTCTATTTCTGCTGAATCCAGATTTGGGCCCACTAATACAAGGAACACATTGATAAACTGGAGCAATTCATCAGAGGACCATCTGAGGGAAGGGTGCTTGTTCAGTCTGGAGAGGAGAAGGCTTTTCAGGGAGGGCACAGCCTTCCGATACCTACAAGGAAGGCATCAAGAAGCTGAAGCCAGACTCTTCAAAGCAGTGCATGGTGAGAGGACAAGCGGCAATGGGTATAGGTTGAAACAAAAGGGCTTCAGACTTAGTAACAGGAGACACAAGGACAAACAAGCACTGGATGAGGTAGCCCCAAGAGACTGTCCAAGCTCCATCCTTGGAATTTTTCCAACGCAATTGGGTAAAGCCCTGAATAGCCTGGTCTGACCTTTCATTTAGTAGTAAGCTGACCTTGTGAGATCCCTCCCAATATAAAATTTCCCATCATTTTATGATCAATTTAGAAGCTTTCCTGAATCTGAAGTCATACATAGAAGCAATTATTTCCAATACTAGCACCATTCTAAATATGTCTATTAAAACTATGCAAATAAGTCATTTCCCTTGCCACAAAGACTTTTACTGTACAGTTAGTGTCATACACTTTATGCCTCTTCAGTCATATAGAATGAATAATATGCAGTATTTCTCCATGTGCATTGGAGTATTTCTCCATACAGCAACAGCACGGTAAGAAAAAGAATTTCTGTGAACTTAACGATCCACAATTTCTAATTATATTTGGCAAGAGAATGGGTTCTGTATTTACAGACAATCTGGAGGAAACAAAATGCCTTATTCAGTTCAGCAGCAAATCCTTCCTGTTGGAAGAAAAAGGTCAAATTTAAACCTGTATGTTTCTAAGAAATGTTAGCAGCACAGATTCTCAAGTAGTGAAGTACATGGGAATATGGTAAAGGCAGCATTTCCAATCTCTTGTATTGAGTACTTCTATTTAGTATAGCACACTTGAGTGTTCATTACTTAAATATATATCAGAAATAAAGAGAGAAAAAGTGAGAAATCTGTTAGTTATGACAGTTAGCTACAAAATAGCACATGCAGACTCAAGTACATTTTCCAGACATGTTGTTTTATACAGGTGAAGAAAGTTCATTTCAAAAGAAATTGGTAGCACCCCCAGGATAAACTATAGCCCTGCTAAGAAACCTTCCAGGAGATGAATGATATAGGAGCACAGGTTCTGCAGAAATGATGAAACTGAAAGATGTGTCTTCAGGGGGTTAGAGGTGAGTGCTCCCAACTGGTGAGCTACTAAGTTTACAGCAGTCACCAACTCCTTCTCTTTGGGTTCCTCCAGTTTTATGCATGTGCTTTTTCTTTTCCAATCAGCTGACACAATCAGGGGACTGAAAGCCTGCAGCTGAGCAGGGCAGGGATATATTGATGTTGACAGAGAGGTCTGGCTGAATTACTTGGCCTGAGAACCCAGGAACTAGTATAGGTCTCAAGTGCAGCCAGGCTTGCTTCACATTCAACACACACTGGCCTGAGCAAAACCATTTTAGGAGTAGGTAACTGGGAATCCTTATTCCATGCATTTGAGTGCAGAGAACAAAGCACAGTGTGCTGCTGATAGGTAAAATGGACTCCTCCAAAGGTTTCCTAATGGGTCTTTCCAGGGAGATGGAGATTCGTGCTTGCCTGTTGTGTTGAAGGCTTCTTGCTAGAGCATCTATATGGGATACAAAGAAACTTGAGCCCAGAGCTAAACAACCCTTTCTCCCTATTCCCAAGCACACATATAGCTCTCTCATGCTAAACTAATGATGGCGTCCAGCTCCCTCTCTGCTTCCTCCTACTATGATCTCATAGTCATCACACCTGGTCAGAATAACATTGTGTGTTTTCCCATGTGCCTGTGTAGCTGTCAGTAAATAGAATAAGAGTAACTTTGAGAACGTTAAGGATTAAAAACTGTGCTGCAAACAAAGGGCATAGTTAAACCACTCAGTGTCATCAACACACCTCTCTCAAACTCATGAAAGTGTATGACGCTTGTGAAATAATATTAGTTGCCACTAAACCCTGTGCTTTATCTTGTGTTACCTCTTACAAAGCAGAACTCTTTGGGAGTACTAGTCATGCTGGGGAAAAGAAATTTCAACTTGGGGCCTGCAGTCCCTGCCTGAGCTATGCTGGTCTGCAGCTGTAGCCATATATGTTCTTGGACATGGACCCTGTTGACCTAGATCCACAGACTGGCTTCTTGGCCTGACCTCAAACCTGCTTTGTCACTATGGATCTGCCTGGCAATCACTGGACTAGATTCTGACCCTGATCTGTGGTAGGATTTCTGGTGTGAACTCAATTCTGCCTCATTACCACAAACTTGCCGGATGGTATGGACTCTTGCTTGAACCTGGCCATTATCTGCGTGTCTGCCTTTCTCACCTTGTAGTGAAGCAAGATACTGTTCCAAAGTGAAACTTTCTTTACGTAGTATCTATAACTATGGAATAGCAAAAAAAAAAATCAAGGAACTCTTTATTTGTTGAAAAGCTACATAATTTTAAGCTCTGAATCTTTTAATGTGATGTTCCTAGCATTTCTGTGGCAAAAATGACAAGGACGGGGTGCCTGAATGTATCCTTGCTATAACTGACACCCTCTATATTCATGAATTCTAGGGCAGCTTTTATTTAACATTCTTTTTCTGTTCAGCAAAACACTTCAAAATCCTGCATGTGAAGTGTTGTGACGCAAAAAAACAACATCAAAAGCAAACCCATTAGCAAAAGCAATCATCCATTACTTGACAATCACTAAGCAGCACTGTGCAATTCTCAAGTGGCCATAGTGCACACTCCCTTGCTGTGGACGATGAAAGGCAATCATAATTTCCCCAAAAGAAAAAGGTTATATATCAGTATCAACTTAGAACTGTCCAAAAAAAGGAAATATGATATATTCCTTTTCTTGAATATGTGTTTTAAATAAAATAAGATTTTGAGGCTTCAAGTGAACAAAAATCCAGGGTGTCTAAATTACTACATTAAAACTTAATGTTATTTTGTCACTGAGCAAAGGTCAGAGATTTTAAAACTCCTAGAGAAATCCAGTCCTTAAATAACTGGATATTTAATGCTGTTAAGGCAACAGAACTGTGATCACTTATGCACGTAAGGATGAACATGTACTCTGGAACTCAGCTGTTGTCTCAGAACTTACTCAGTAGGTGCACAGATTTTATCCTGGATTTCAAGAATTAGGTAAATATAAGGTAGCTGTAATTAGCATAATTTAGAATTATTGCTTTTCTCATAGGCAAGGCCTCAATTTCTGATTTAGGAATTTTGGGGGGGATTTAGGATTTTTGGGGATTTGCCTTCACTTGTAATGTCCAATGGTAAAGTTCCTCAGTGTGTCTTTACAAAAAGGGGTTGCCAGGTTGTTCTCTTTTTCTAAAATACAGTCAACCAATATTTCTTCTAATATATTGAGGAGATAATATCGACATTTTTCATATTAAATTAAGAACTGCTTCATATTTTAAGGGTTGCAAATGCTGTTTAGGCAGCATTTATAGATTCCATTTCTGTACTTCTGTAACTTGTTAACAACTCCTTGATTCAGTAAGAGGTAAAACTTTCCTTTCTCCTTTATGTTTGGTGACTGAGTGTCTTCTTTCTCTAAACTTCATGTTTCATAGCTATAAATACATATGTATATATGATATAGGAATAGGAATATATATATACATATAAATATAGGATTACATGCAAAAAACACTCTACTTGACATTAATAACATGGCATACAAGCTTTTATGGAGACCATATTCAACACATTCACAGCCCTGGGAGACTGCGTGACTGAAGTGCACAGACGTCAGTCTTCAAGGAAGACTATAAGCTTGACTAGAAATACCTTGTTCTACTTTCTGTCTCTCCATTGTGCCTACTCTATCACAGAGGAGGAGGAAGAGATGTAATGGACTTTGCAATGCTTGTTCATTCTTCATTCTTGAAAAGTGGGTCAGTAGCTTCAGCTAAGGCCTAGACAGATTCCCCTTGCTGGATATCCACTTGCTTTTTTTGAGATTATTATTTTGAAGAATTTTTGTAATTACTTGCTTCTTGATATAAGTATATAATGCTAATGTATCCCACATGCTAAGTTAGAGTCTGAGAAACTGATGTGATTCTACTGTGAGAGAAATGAAGGTAGATCACCTTTTAAAAAAGAGAATTAAAAAGGGGGTTACTCCTTTCCAGATGTTGTGGGGGGAAGGATCTTTTCCACAGATAATTTTAAATTTCATGTCCATTTCAATGTATTTTATTTCATTAAGATTAAAGAGTCTTCTAAATATTGTCCTAGAGCCTTAATTTTAAGCCTTCTTTCTCTCAAGCGGATGTGCTTAAGCCTTTTTATTACAAAACAATAAAGTTAGTAACTGAGGTACCACAGCACTGAAAGTGCTTTTTGCTTCCCACTGTTTGTACCATATAAACGTATCACTTTTACTTGTAACATGATTTAAGCTGTGAATGCTAATACACTTGAACAAGCAGTGACCTGAATATAAGCTATCCTACTGATTATATCCCAGTAAAGGAAAGGAGTAAGAATCATATACAACATCTACAGTATTCCAATATTTATAATGTTGGCAAAAAACCTCTGCATGAGGTTCGATACTGAACAACAGACCAATCCACGGCTGTAAATGTTATATTAACATACATCCTTTCAGGCAAATTTGGAAGCAGAGATTAACCTCTTGCTCACTCATTGGAATTGATATTTAACAGGTAGCGAAGCAGGAATTCTGTACAAATTATTTTTCACTGGTGTATGAACAACAGAGTGACAACAAACAAAACAATGTAGTTTGGTTTAAAAAGAAAAAGAAAAAAAGGAATAAATTGTAGAGAGTTAGGAATAACTTTTTAAAGAGAGTGCTTTTCACGGTTCTGACCAAACTGAACATATGGCTCTTCAGTGCCTACCTGGGCTTTTTCCGGATAGGGGCAGGCTCTGGTTTTACTGTGAATTTCTCTCTTCTCATCAGTTTTCAAGAAGGTTTCTGTAGCAGAATATTTTGGGTATCTTTGCCATTCTGTCAGGCTAGGTTTAAAAAGGAATGAAAAGATTTTAGGATTAAATGAGAAAGAGATAACTCATTTATTTGAATACCCTCCATTTCCTCAAGATTAAAACATACTATACAAATATTTATATCTTACTATTAATAAAACAAAGATATATTTAAATACTTTTGGACTTCAAACAGCTATTCTGTAGATTTTACTTAAAGTTACATGTGAAGGTCCACTCGAGGTAAAAAATAAATTTCAAAACTGCAGTCACTGAGAATCAAATTTATTATGAACTGAAAGAACTACTAAATGAGAAATGACACTGGGAGAGAGTGATTTTGAGAGAACATGAAAAACAGATTAACAACAAATTTGAATATAGCTTTTCTCATTTATCTGATGAAAAGGAGATAAATGTACTTACAGAAGCCTGTTGATTTAGATGCTAAATTAATTGAGTACAGCATAGATGTGCAATTCATAATTTTCTTCCATTGTCTGTGGATTGAGGACTGTCTGGATGGCAGAGCTCAAAGGACTGTGATAAATGGGGCCAAGTCTAGTTGGAGGCCTGTGACCAGCCGTATCCCCCAGAGGTAAGTACTGGGCCCGGTGCTGTTCAGCTTCTTCATCAATGGCCTTAGTAGGGAACCATCAGAGTGCAGGACAGAAATCTGAAAAGGAAGTTACTAAAATTGTCCTGCTCTTTGTCAGTCTGTTCATATTCTATTCATTAATCAATAAACGTCTTAGCTTAAATAAGCTATTTCTCAAGTCTCTGATCTAGTTGGGGAATGTCAAACTACAGTAACACTACCTCACTGACCTTGGTGCCAGTGTGGACTCCCTTATTCCCAGGATAGACCAGAAAAGGCGTGGTGTCTAACTCACCTCCATTTGGCCATGCTGTACAGTTACTGTTCATCTTGTATGACAGACTCTCTCTCACGTCAGAGCACAGAGGGAACAGCATTTTTTTTCTGTGCTGAGATTTTTAAAACATTCTTGTGGAATAGTCTTAGCGTTCTGGTTTTAATACAGCTATACTAAAGTAAAGATTCTATAACCATACTACTTCAAGCTAGGAAGTATCTTAGTTATATAACTTATGTACAATGCATCATGCTAAAAAATAGAGCACAGTCATGCAGAGCTTCTCTTTGCCTGTTATGTTAGGAGACTGACACTAATGAGGTCCCTTGATAAGCAAAGGCAGAACTAAAAGCATCCTAACTTCAAAAGAATTTTACGCTTCAAATATTAAAGTGATGCAGTGGAGAGAAAGGACTCACAGTTGTGGAATCCCATGAGTTAAGTCAAACTGCCTGAAGATTAAGAGCCATATCTGACCTTGTATCACGGACACGTAAATGATGAAAAAAATCTGTTCAGAGGAGATTATTGTCCCAGTTTGTGTATAATTTCTAAGGGAATTTTCCACAGGGGTCTGTGTGGCTGAAGTTTGATAAGGCCCAGCCTTGTCGGTGATCACGTGAATGTTATGCATGACTTTGTCAACATCAGGCAGTAGTTTTTCCCACGTGTACATGCCTGGTAAGCATCGGTGAGGACAAATATTGATCATGCTTAACTAAGGATGTTAAAGAAGATGGAAAAACTGTGGCAATATCTTAAAGGTAATGTCTTAGATTTAGAATGCTATAACACAATAAAATACACCAGAATAAATCAAAGCAAGGACAATAATGAGATTTCCATGCAAAGATTTTATTATCCTGAAAATGGTTTAGGAATCTCACTATAGCAGAAACAGTTTTCTGGTCTGTGGCTACCACAAGTATCTTGGTTGCTTGCATGGTCTCTCTTACTCTTACTGGAGTAAGTGCTTCTGTGCAACTAGGTATCTCATGCAGGAGGCTTAAACGGTGGATTACCAGGTACTTGGTGTTCTTAGTTTTTAGCTGTTGCAAGCCCTGCAAGCCCTGCCTAGCCAGATATCAGGAACCTCCCTCCTCATGATGCAATGTTCAGCAAGGGGATAGAGGTAGTAACAGTGGCAAAACGAAACTGGTTGAGGTGGTATGTGCTAGATAAGGAGAAAATGGAAGTCTTGGCCTGGATATAGAGAAGAACAGAGATAAAGTGTTAGCTTTCATCAATGGGGAATAGATGGTTGGAGAAAATGTTGGAACATGGGACCAAGCCTTTAGTCAGGAAGCAGTCTGGTGGGAAGGGAAGGAAACAAAGGCTGCTGACATAAAATAATTTAGGTTGGAAGGGACGTCAGGAGGATCTTGTCGAACTTCTTACAGAAAGCAAAGTTAACTTGCAAGTTAGATCAGGTTGCTCCTAAATTCCATTCCACTTGAGAAGCATGAGGAAATAGAACTTGAAGTGAATGTTGTGTGAAAACTGTTTTCTTATAAAACAAAGAGCAGTTGGCTCCAGTTATCATTAAGGTCCTTGTGACATTATAATAATCCTAAAGTAATTCTGCCTTTAGAACTTTTTCATCCTTACTTAGAGAACAATCTAATACTTTAGGACAGTTTGAAAAGGAACAGAAAAGTAAGTGTTTGGATACCTCTTTCTTCTATCTCTTTCCTTCGGAGGAAAGATTTCAAGTGGCTCAGGTCTAGTCTCTCTTAAAAAAATTACCAAAAAATAAAATGGTAATTAAACATGGCAGGACTAGCTATAATGATGCACTGAAAAATGTGAAGGCTTCTGGTGTTGCTCAGAGCTGATGGTATACTGTATATTCTTGAAGGGGGATTTTTTTTCTTGATTTGTAGTAGATTCTCAGATACAATACTTTTATGAGTTAGAGGACTTCTTTGAGTACTCTAACTGCATTGTTATCTTTGGTCATTTTATGGTACCTTCTTCACAAGCGTGATTTTTTTTATAATTGAATCCATGGTCTTCAAGTTTCACAGAAGTGATCAAGAAATTCACTACCTGAAAAGTGCTAAATGTCTTTTCCAGGGTGAGATTCATCTTTTATGCTGCTGAAACTTAATATCAGACAAAGTTTGATTTCAAGGAAGAAATATATAGAATTATTTAAGTGATCAAAGAACTTGTGTGTACTAGTAGATTTACCTCTTATATTAATAACAGCTAATTAAGCAATGGTAAAATCTTTGGAGGAAAAATACTGGGGCAACACAACAATGATTTAATAATGGTAAGAAAAACTAAGCTTTGTGATTTACTGTCATTGTGATGTTAGTCACAATGCAATTCACTTCTAGCCTGTTCCAGGCTTCTTATTTCTTTATAGATCCAGAGTTCCTTGACTTAAATGAAAATCTAGATATACCTAAATTAAAATAAGGTGGTGGACAGATTTTTTAAAAACCCATTTTCATAAAAACTGCTATTTACTGCCCTCTCTTGCATCTGAAAGATGAACATTTAGTTTTATAATGACTTTTTTTCTTAACACATTTGTTTTCTTATCTTCCTTTAAAAGCTTCATCTACTTAAAGCTTCATTTTTCTTTAAAAGGCTCATCTTAAAAGTATTAGTCTTTACTTTTAACTATGTGTTGATTCAAAAACAATGGAAAACTTTCCGAATACAATCTGATTCTTTCTTAGTGTTAAATGTGGAATACATACTGCAAGAGAAATGCAGTAGTTTCATCTCCGGAACTGTAGTATTGGCCTGAAGGAGGATAGCAAAGACTTACTTTGACAAATTAACTAATTTTTAATGGAAGATTAGGATAAATGTACTTCAAAAGGAGTCCAAAATGCTTTTTATCATCACTATTTCTGTCTTTATAAAAAGAACTACACTTGTATAAACATTGAAGTTGCATTTTTTTTCAGTTTGGATAGTGCGAATTAAAAGAAAAATGACATTGAAAAATACATAGTTTGCATTTGTTACACCGAATAGGAACATTTTGTGAAATAATAGTCTGAACTAAATTATAGCCTCCTTCTTTGCTGCATAACTCTAAGTTATGATTCCTAAAAGATTCAGTCTAATAATAGTAGAAATAAAACTAGTGCTAACATTACAAACTTCAAATGATGATGTGTTCCTATTGTGCTAGGTATTACAAACACAGCGGAAATGGAAAGATCAAGGGAAAAATATATGCTATTATTTTTCTCATTTCATACCAGTGAGTCACAACACATTTCCAAAGTTTTGAATGAGGGTTTGATTCCGAAGTGAGGGTCAGAGTACTCCAGCTGCATTTGGATTAATCTTTGCTTGCATGTTGCATTCTTCCTTGGCCTCCTCCTGCTTTGATTTTCCATACTAGCTGCCTCTTGTAGCACACGCAGGACATGTGCCTGGATTTCCTTTGAGTGAATGTGCAGGCAAGGGAAGAGAAAGTTATAATTTTCATAGTTTGCTTAAGATGGAATAAGATGGCAACATAGGATTTGTCAAAGATTGGGAGCTGGGCTGGATAAGTTCTGTATTACACAAGACCATTCAACTTACAAACTTGTTGAACTTGCACTGTCCCATCACACAGATTTGTTGGTTAAGATATTAAACAGAAGATAAAAGATGTTCAATCACTTGCCCTTTTCTGCTAATGATTTTCAAAATTTCAGAGGGCATTTTGTTTTATCAGTCTCAAAAGCACAGAAATGTAAGGCATTTCTTCTGAAGTGGTTCTCTCCACATTTTGCAGCGAACAGTATATTACAACTTTTTTTTTTCTATATTAGAGTTTTCTATATTAGAGTTTTAATACTAAAAATGAAGATGGAGGTGATGAAAAGATACTTATGTTGACTAAAGGTTTGAAATGGGTTGTGTTTCTAAGGAATATTGCCTGAGAAATTTGGTACAATGTAAAACAATGATTCAGATTCTATATTAGGAAATGAGCAGTTATTCCATTTTCAAATTCTATATCTCTCAGAGTCTGAAACATAAGGTATTTATTACATCTATTTCTCTCTAATGCACAAGGAAAGGAATGTTTTCCTGCCTTAAAAAGATTTGGACATATTGCAGAAAGTTGCTACACATGAACTGTCAAATGAGGAAAAATGACTTCTGTGATGCATTGAGGGATATGATGTTTCCACAGTATGTGACTGTCCTTTTAGTCTTCGTGTGCTCTTCCATTAGATCTATAATAAAAAAGGGTTCTCTAGCTATTGAATTAAACTTACTGATGTCAGTTATTGATAAACTAACCGATCTGTTACAAACAGAAACAAATCCTGACACAAATATATTTTCTTCCTTCTATTGTTTACTATCCTTGTATATTTTAAGATTCTATCAGCCTGTTGCAATGAGCTAGTTAAATGACTGTATTTTCTCAAAAAAAAGATAAGGGAATGTTATGCTACCAATTATATCTGATTAAAAATAGACGAATTTGAAGTGGGTGGCCAGAACTTCAGGCAGTATGCTGGATGAGATCTTATGTAATAGCATTAAAAGTGGAAAACTGGAAAATACTTTGCTCACATATCTTAGCACTGCCTTTTCTATATCCTGATCAAACTGGTGGTTCACAGTCAGTCTGACTAATCATGGACACTTTTTCCTTCACTTGTATCACTTGTATTACAGCTGGTTTAATTGAGATTCTTAGTGTTAATTCCACAATGAATGATAGGGGAACTTTTGTACCATTCTTGTACTTCTACATATCATCACATGTCTTTTGCTCCATCTGTCAAATTCTTCTAGCTTGTTTTCTTCTTTTCTTCTCCCCCTCGCCCCCCACACTTTTTTTTTCCTTTCTATTCTACTTTGACAAAATGTTCCCGGTGACTCTTCAGTCTTTCTTCTATCCCCATCCCCAGCTTTCCTGGTACATCAACATGAGAACTGTTGAGTCTCTTGAGAGCTGGCAGGCAGCCCTGAGTGCTCTGCTCAGTGCTGGCAATTTTGGTCCCTCTGTTTACTCTCTTTGGCAGACTTAGTAGTTCTTCCCCATGTCTCCTTCATGCTCAGCCTTGAGGTGCCTCCTGGATACAGGACAAGACCTCTTCTCCTGTTGAGGAATTAAATAAGTCCAATGGTCAGTGCTGGATACCTGCAAAAAGGGTACAAGAACCTTCATTCTTCCAGTACCCCATTCCATGAAAAAAAAAAAGCTGAAGAACATCTTAAACAGAGAATGTATATGCACTTTTCTATTTCATAGTCCTTTATATCCTTGGTTTTACTTTTCACCCAACCACAATGCCTTGAGGCATTTGGGCCTAAGTTTGGAAAACATTACACTCATCTGTATCTTGTTCACCACAGTTAAGACTCAGGTATTTTACTACCATGTATTTACTTTCAAACAGACATAGTCTGATTCTCTAGGAAAATAAAATAAAACCATAATTACCAAAGGTGGATACTGATCTCCAGCATCTTCCTTCACTTCCAGGATCTTTCCTTCTGTCAGGATCTTTATCTTCTTCTCTCCAAGTTCCCTCTTCTCCTTGAGACCACTTCTTTTTACTCTATACTTTCTGGAACATCAAATGCCCTTTTTGGGAGATCTAAGTAGTCTATGTACAGAAGGATAATGAGTGATCAGCCCCTTAATTGGAGTTTTTGTCTCATGTCTCTATTAATGAGAGGATTCTGGATGTGCCATGTTGGTCAAGTTCTGGTGTCATCAAAATTTACAAACATCTTGTAGCTGTGACAGTTAACAGGTAGCAAGCTTCTGCTTGAAAGTTCAAAAATTCAATTTCAGATGTTCATCCATACCAAATCGTATCCTTCCTGTTAGCATTAACAATTTATTTATTTTTTAACCTGCAAAAGCAACATAATTCAGACTAGGACTGAAGGCCAAGGCCCGAACTCAGATGGAGCTCCCAGACCCATGGGCAGAGGAAGTGTGGATGGAGGGTTTGGATGAACCCTTTCAAGGCATTTTCAGCCTTCTAGTGAACTCATAGTCCTGACAGATAGTCTTTAATTAAAATACCTGCATTCACGAATTGCCTAAGAAGCCCTTTGAAATAATTCAAAGAACCAACTAAATTGATGGACTAAAATATTCTGCCTCATTCTACCTTTTTGTTTGTTTGTTCTCTTCATATGCAAACATTTTGGATGCTTAGGAACCATCCATGGAAACATTAATTTGCATATATTCTAAAGTATCTGAAACTGGCTGAAACCACCATCTGCTGCTTGTATTTAACTTGTGACATTTAGTCAAGAATGGCATAACAAAGGACACCAAGTTACTGTCAATTTATGTTAGCCAAGAAGGCTTTGGAAGACTTGGCTCAGTCAGTTGTAAATGTGTGTGACCTCATATGATCTTACTCCGAGTGCATTTTGATTTGGCCAGACACAAAACATTTCCAAATCGGAAGCAATCTGGTTTGAATGAGGTCGGAGTAATGGCAAAGCACCTCATCCCTGCATGCAAAACCTCTGTTTCCCAAAGTATTCCCTCCCCCAGAGCAAGCTGATATCAGATCTCTCAAGTCTAGTAAACAAAGGAAGAGAAGGTGCTCATTAGAAGCAATGTACCCAAAACTTGGCTCTATGTTTCTTGTATGTAGAAGTTAATGCATTATTATTTCAGTGACAGTAGTAGGTCCTTAGGGAGAAGTTTCTGTAAAAATATAGCTTGCATATCTCTGCAAGGTTGGCAATTACTGCAGTGATTATCATATAGATACCCTTAAACTAATCTTGCCGTACAATTTTTAAGGCATCAATCTCCCTCTAGCTGTGGAAGAACTTCTATTTTGAATTTATCTGGAAAAAAAAAACTAAACACAAGCCTAATATCTCTCAAAAATAAATGCTTTATTTCAAACAAGAATGGAATCAGGAGAATGCTATAATTTGCATCATGCCAGACTGAGTCTTTTGTATTGTATATGGTCTATTGGCAGAATGTAGCTCAATATAGGTAACATAGATAAAGAATCTAGACTTTTTTATTTTTCCATTTGACTCACTACCAATGGAGAAGCAGCTGAACGGTCCTTAGCTGGCTGACCAGTCAAAATAAGCCTACTCTGAGTGGACAGCCAGAAAGAAAGTGTCTTCCCACACCTTTGAAAGAGGAGGTGCAATCCTCTGTCAGCATGCCAAGAAGCTCAAATGTTTTCATTGACCTTTTGCCCAGGAAAGTGCGTATACAGAGTCTTGGCCGCTGCATAGGTCTGCTGTGGTTTTGCAGGCAAGCAAACCAGGCAGTGCACAACTGTATTTTAAGTGACTTCTCGAGGGCTTTTGGGGTGAAAGATAAGGAAAGCCAAGAGCAGATTTTTGGTTCTTAATCTATGCATTGGCACTTTTCTTTAAGCAGTCAGATATTCCTGGCTTACAAACTTCTTCCTCATTGACAGGAAAGACCTAGGGCTGCTAAGGGAAGAGGCAATAGATATCCCTATTTGCCTGCTCCTGCAGAGTTCCTTTCTTCAATTAGTGCTTGGGCAACACATTGACATGCATTTACCATAAATGGGTGGAAGAAACTTCTGTCAGGACAGAGAAAAGGGAAACATAGGTGAAAGAAAAAGAAGTGTCCAAATTATACAGAAATTAAACAGCAGGAGGAGAAACCATAATGAGGGTGGAGAACTGGAGAACATTGTTCAGACAGCTGGTGGAATCTCTGTCCTTGAAGGTTTCCGAGACTCAAGTAGGCAAGAACTGAGGCAGCCTGATTTAGCTTAGGAGGCTCGCTTGCCTTGCGCAGGGGTTTGGGTTTCAATCTAAGTCTTTCTGTGGTTCTGTAATCTTCTACAAAAATAAAGCATCCACTTCAGGACATTCTTTTGCACCATAATTCTCAATAGCTTTGCATCAAGGGTGAGATACCGGTTTCTCATTTGTACAACACTGGATATGCATATGATTTATTCTAGCGGCACTTCCAGTGAATAAGATTCACATTTTTAAATAGATAGGGCTCACTGTTCTGCTTCATACATTTCA
>NW_010586111.1:75588-99235 GCF_000705375.1 Tinamus guttatus
TATGTCAGCCGTGATATGCAACAGGTAATCAGGCTCCTGCACATTCCTTTTTCTAGTACTTGTTATTTCTTAGAGACTTTGCTTGTTTGTTTGTTTTCTACAGTGGATTTCTGTCTACTCAGTCTCCAGCAATCTATGTAATTACCTGGGTTCTTTAGTTAATTTAGATGTGAATTCAGATCAAAGAGCCAAATCTTGGCCGTATGAATAATGTTTCCTCTAATGATTAGACTCAAATGGCAATTCATTGAGACAAAAACCCAATGTCAGAGTAAGTGGTTGCTTAACTGAGAGTTTTTTTTTCATTTCGTTTCTCATGCTAATAAAAAGCACCAGCCTCATTCTATAGTATATGGTTATTTGACAACTATATCACTGACATAAATTAACTCTTTAAATATTGAAATTTCATGTTCTTGTGATCTGCTCCTGAAATATCTTCTGGGGATATAAATACAAATGTTTTCTTGCAATTACCTACTAGATGGAGTCACTCATAAAGAGCTTCACAAACACTATATAATTGCCATGTACCTTGTCAATATGCACCCTGATCCTGTCCTGAGGACTTGATTTCTAGGCTTGACTGGCAATCACTGTACCGTGGCTACCGTGGTTACTACTTCCATATCTGGTCCTAACTGTGACTTTCTGACATGAATTCCCAACTTGGTCTTAGACTTGCTTCATCCCTGCTCACTTCTCTGGCGATCTGGACTCTCAGCTGGACTTAATTTCTCACTTTTCCTTAGGGCTGGCCCTTGGATCCTGCCTGACCTCCTGGAGGTAATAATTCTCTTTCCTAGTGCCTTTTTGCACATAGTAAATAGGAATGGGAAATCCAAGACCCTATGTGAGCTACCTGCACCGTGAAGACTATTTAGGTTCTAGAATTATTAAGATCAACTTTGCATTCAGTGTGAGGAGTCAAGGAAAGGTACTCCATGTTACCTGGCCTTGTTAAAGTAAAACAGAGAATTACAATTTCAGTCTGCTCTGTAGGACACTGTACTTCAGAAAGATGAACTCTTAAAAAAGTCGTGCCTAGTGCGTCATGAGTGCTGCAATTTTTTTTTAGTGTATGATAGTAATAGTAGCTGTCATGAGTGGAAAAAGGAGCACAGGAGAAACAAAGAAGGATGGAGGAAGAGCAAGGGAAAAGTGAAATACAAAAACCAAACCAACAACAACAAAAGAGAGATGAAACCAGAAACCAGGAAACAAGAGAAAGGAATATTGTAAAAAAGAGAAAATTGCAGTAAGGAAAAGTAAAATCAGTGGAAAAAATAAAGGAGTATTATTAAAGTAGAATACAAAGGCTTGGTCAGCACTCAACAAATGGGCTAGCAAAATGTCCATTTTTATGTAATCTTATACTTGTACACTAGACATTATAGAAGCTGAAAGCCTAACAAGCCAGTGTGACATTTAAATTTCTGGGAGAAAATGAAAAACTTAAGGTCAAACAGGATAATAAAAAGAAAAAACATGTTGCTGAGTAATGCCCTTTAAAACAATTGGAGGAGTTAGCTGAACACCAGTTCTTAGTGACCAGAGGTTGGCAGGAATTCCTGAATTTTAAGAAATGATGGAACCATAGCTTTCTTGCAGGCCCTGAATTGGACCACTCAAGGCATGTTAAAATTCAGAATTTGAATAGTTTATCAGCTGCATAGGTAGTCTCAATGAATAAACCTAAAGCATTTGATAAAACTTGCTTTCCATCACAGTCTATTACCAGCATTGATTTTATTACATTGTTCTTTAATTCTTCTGCTGTTGTACTCTGTTTTTTTTTCTAGTATTTTTACCATTTAACCAACCAGCAGTTACATCAATTGTCCTTCTTGCCTTTTTTCATCCTATAAGTGGCACAATGTTAGCCCTCTCCCAGCCTTTGGATATCCCTAGCCCTTGCGTCAGTTGTGATCAAATGGCTTCAGTTTATTCTCAAAAATCTTGTATTATGAGATTAACATGGTCCTTTATCAAAAATTACCACCTTCTTGAGTCTGTGAGCATAGCTGTGTATGGACTCCCTCCCTAGTTCTGCTGAGATGGTTTTATGTTTTTTTTTTTATTCCGTTTAAAAATGCAAGACCCGAAACTAATTAAAAGTATGACTCTAACTCAGAGGTATAAATCATCTATCAAAATCCAGAAACAATTGCTATGTGAAATTGCTGCTTGTAAAGAAAGCAACTTGTACAAGCTGCTTGTAAGGTGTATTTTTCGTTTGTTTTCAAGTCTATCATCTGAAGAACAGAAGCTTATAATGAATATGTTACCTACCTAGAAGAGGGGCTGAGAGATCAATCCAAAAAAGGATCTAACCATCTGCTAAATATGATGACATCTACAAAGATGACAAATTTTCTAAACAAAGCAAAAAGGAGCAATTTTTATGTCTCTAAGTTACTTTATGTGGCATGGTTTGGAAAACTTGTATTTACTCTAGAAAAAGAGGATTAGGACAGGAATTATAACGTGTGTAACGCACTGGACAATTTATGGTTTTGAAAAGGAAAATATCAGGACTCAAGGACCTAAACTACCCAATAATCTAGTGTGGATTCAATCACACTTCCATAAAACGTTATATGCATGCATATATGTATTGTTGACATTTATTGATGGTATGTTAAGAAGCATATTGCCAATACAGAAAAGGTCATCACTGAATGACACTGAACACTGGTATAACAGAAAAAAAAGAAGAAAATTCAGTATTATGAAGTGCAAGTTCATCTGCTTGGGATTAAGTGTAGATCCTTCAGCTGCAGCTGGAAATGACCATGGAGAAGGCCTTCCACACTTTATTTTGATCACAGTAGGACGAGGAGGGGTAAATACCATGTAGCCGCCTTCTCAGCCTGAAAAAGAAAATGTCACCACAGAAGATGTATTTCCATAAAGAAGTATCAATGTTTTGGGGTGAGTTGGAGATAAGAACTTATTTGGACTTGTGAACATTGTTCCTGTCTCCACTGGTTGACAAAGATGAAGTCACACAGGAATGACTGCGAGATGGTTGATAAGGATGGTGGTCCTTCCCTTCTGTTACCACTAGTGCCCTGTGCAGGACTGAAGCCAGTTAAGGGTTTAGGAAACTCTCTGGAAAATGATAGGATTGTTCTCACAATAAGGACAGCTTATGCAATACTGTCACGGAATAAAATACTCCTTGGGAACACAAACTGGAGACTGGGTCCTCTTTTTATATGAGTACTATGTGAAAGGCCCTCTCTTGCTAATGTGCTTTAGCAGCTCTCAGAATGCATCTACTTCAGCTAGTCCCCAAACATTTACATGGAGTCTAATCCTTTTTTTAAAAAAATATTATTTTTTATTTTAGCCACATTTTGAACTGCTCAGATATGCTAATGCTAAGGGGCTTCTCAGACAGCTTCTTCAGGTCATGCTCAGAAGCAGAAATATAGAGAACTGGGTCATATTAAAGGAAAAATAAAAAACAGCTACAGAATACATGTCTTTTCAATGCAGCAATGCAAAGAAACGGAAATTTAATGACTGCAATTTTGGACGTAGGTGCTATGTAGGTCTTAATTTTTGTTTGTTTGTTCTTAAATCTGATGTGTTATCTTTTGTAAGACTTGATACTGATTGGTTGCTGATTTTTTTAAATATATTTCTCTAAAATGAGTCATTTAAACAAAAAGTTTAATATATGAAGTCTATTGTAAGGATCTATATATGCAGCTTCTGGAATTTAGAGGGACCTTTTAATATGCTCATTATATTTCTCAGTCTGCTCTGAAAGGTGATTTCCCATGAAACAAACAAACAAACCAAAAAAAAAAAAAAAAAACAGCTCTTTTTCTTCCATGGCAAAATCACAGCTTCTTTTGCTGTAGTAAGTTTGCATTTCTGCACTTATGACACAAATAATACATTTAAAAGAATAAGAAATAAAGCATGTTGACCAAAATAAAATCGAAGGGCAAACGAAGTACAGAAGTGCTGTTACAGTGACAGAGGAGCAAGTATAAAGCAGTCTTTGAGACTAAAAAGGCTTATATTGAGTGCTCACTGGTACTCCATAGTCTTCAAGATCAGGCAGCTGGTAAATTTGGGCAGAAATGTAAGAAGTGTATCCAGTTTTCCTAATGCCAAGAACCTATATTGCGCTGCTAGAATTTATGTAGAAGTCATTAGAAATATGTGGTGCCTCCATCATTCCATAGCTGTGCTTTCACAGTTGAAAAGACTCCTATCTGTTTTCTTCAGCTGCAGTAACAAGAAAGCAAACAAGATCCAGCTGCACAAGTGATGAAGCAGATCAGAGGAGTTATAATTTTTTCAGGCCTATTAAAGTGCAGCAATGCCCTGAATAGAGAAGAGGAAAATAAAAGATGTTTTTTTTCTCAAAAAGATTCATAGATGCAAAACATGACAGAAAAATACAGTATGTTCAGCTTCCTTTGCTGAAAGGCAGGAGGCCATTCCATCATAATGTAGGAATTGCTTGGTTGTTTTAGCCCATGGCAATGCTCATGGCAAATCATATGACTCAGTACAAACCTTCCCATGACTAATACGCAGCTGCCTGTTGCATGGGCAGACCTGACGGGGACTGCTGGAACTACGCATAATTGTGGTAATTCCTGGTACCATGGGTAGTAGGTGAAGACGTGACCATTTCCAGTTCATTCAGAGGCCATGTTGTGCGCTCAAGCTGAAAAGGTCACCGTCGTTGCTTTACACAACTAGAATCTTGTTCCATTAATTGGAGTTTTCAGCGCAGTGTCCTTGCAGAATAGGCTGTATAGATTTGATGGATTTTACCAACCTCTGAAGCTCAGGTACATAGAGCTACAAAATCTAACCATGGTGGCACCGAAGATTTCAGTAATTCTTCATGCTTTTATTGGATGAGTGTGTGTGTGTCCATATATAAAGGCAATGTATATATGCCACAATGGGAACTGATTTTATATATGACTAAATCACATTCTCCTAATTTTTCCCTAACTGATGTAACATAGTTCACCCCTGAAAGCACTTATCCTTCTATAAAAGTTCTCAAGGAGTTTTAACTGACCGCCTTAAAGAAATTCCTCTTATTCTTCTAGACCTCGCATTGATCCTATTTGAAAATGCATTTTTTTCATAAATCTTAAAGTAAAAGGAGAGCTTAAAATCTGAACACATGCTGTGTAGTCTTCACAAGATATGCAGTTGTATGCTCAGGGACTCCTGTAGTGAGTTCAGTCAACTGTTTTGAAGCAAATTGTTATCTTCCTGGAAGAAGATACAAATAATTCAGCATTCTTTGGTGTCTTTTCAGTTGTTCATGACCCTCACAATTTAAAAATCCTCTTACTGTCTCACATTTGACATAATATTATTATCTCCTTTCCCTTTGGGGTGAAGCTGAGATCTGGATTTCTGATTGTGCCCTCATTTACTGTAATAAGATACTGATTCGAGTCCATTTCAGTAGAGAGGGATATGACCATCTTTCTTTTTAGAAGTTAAAAAAAGCTTTTTTTTTTGATTCCCAGGATATAACATGCCCCCTGTAACAGAGATTAAATTAATCTGTCTCTTAATAGAACCATATAACTTCTTTCTTCTTTGTGTCAAATATTTTTCTAGCACTTATTGGACTCTTTTTTCACATTTTCTCAAATAATAAGACTGTTGCAAGTATTTTCTCACAGCAGGGAGGTGTATTTTTCATACATCCCTTATAAACTAGTCTTCGCAGCCCTTTCATTTCTGAGAAGCTGTACATTGCCATCAATGGACTAACCCTTTCTATTTTCCAGCTGGATACAAAACTTTGATACAAGAATGTAAATACTCACCTCTATACCCAGTCAACTGTTTTAAGGGCAGTTGCCCAAACATGTAGTGTATAAAAGATGAGACAGCCATAGTGCCCTTAAAAGTGAAATCAACAAGGCCAGTGTCATACAATTAAGGGCACTTTCTGCGTAACACCTGTCTGCTGTCTTGACCTTCTTACTTAACATGTCTCAGAGATCCTTAGTCCAAAACTTTAACAATTCAATACATGCCTATTTTTGCAGATAGCGACATTGAATTAGGAACACTCAGAGATCAAGTGCAGCTTACTGCTGACAGAATAGTTAATATATTCTGCTGCTGCAGTAGTTATTTGACAGGATCCTTTAAGTGTCTTTACAAATAATATAGCCCGAAAGGATGTGTGTTACATCTTTCAGTCCAGTACTGGACAAGAAACTGATAGAAAGAAGGAATTAGGTGTGATGTAATTTCTTTATTCAATAATAATAAAAAATGTTCTGGGATTTTATTGTTAAAATACCATGAGAAGTACAGCGATTTCTTTTGCTATTAATTTCAAATAATCTTTAAGTTATTCACAGCCTAAAATGTGTGCTATCTTTTAACCTTTTGAAGAACACAGTATTCAGTTTCGCCCTGTCTTCCAGCACTGACTTGCTAAAGATTTCTCATCTAGCTACCAGACAATTTGTTTTCCCCTAAGCTTTGTTTGCACATGTCTGGCAACTAGCAACATCTACGTATCTTTAACAGCCACCTAATGCATCTTCTACCTTGAAGCAACTGTCAATACGAAGCAATTGCTAATATCAAAGTTGTTATGGCTTTTAGTAAGTATTTTTGCTGAGCTCAGATACAATGAATGTCAGCAATCAGTTCTGCAGACATGACTTTCTCTGTGGAGATTAATCAACAAGCGGATTTCTGGAAGCAGGTGGTTAATTTTCTATTAAATAATCTCCCTGTGAAACAGCAACTTTTATTACATATATATAAAATCATGCCATGGTTTAAAATAAACAAACAAATAAACAGAGACTTCCCTGACTGCTTCCTCCTCATTCACATAAGCACCAGGGCTGTTGCCCTGACCAGGAACCAGACCAGTTCCACCGACCCACAATGTTAGCGATGCTCTTAACTGTATCCAAGGTCTGCTACTTCTGTTCCCTGATATAAATGAGATCATGTTCTGTCACATTCTGTGCTAGTTGCCCTTTTCCTTTCTTTCAGAGCTGAATTTCAAGATAGTTAGATAATTTCAAAAGAGTTAGACATGAGGTCTGCTGGAGATCTACAGGCACATAACAAAGCACACCAATGTTTGCAAAACACCCAGATGGCAACAGGGTGAAAATGAAGGCTTTCAAATGCTTATACGCATGGTCTTTTCTTGCTGGTGATTTAGCTCCTATTTCCTAGTACTAGTGAATCAAAAAGGAATAAGATACAATTCTTGAAACTCCTGGTGTTTAAATCTGTTTATATCAACAGCCTTGCATAATTAGTTTCATTTAAAATGTCTATGTATGACAGGGAGTTAGGAAATACTAAAGCAATGTTTTATCACATTTTTTTTAACTGAATCTCAGCTTACTTCTTTGAAGCAAGGGCTGAATATCTAATATTATTAGCATTACAATGAAATTTAAACCTCAAGGAAATTGCATGTAATATTACAATTATAAATTGGTGTTGTAACTCATATTCAAGTTCAGAGAGAGCTTTCCACAGATTTTCTTAGTTAAATATTATAAATAGTATTGACAGATTGGAAAGCATTATAAATTGTATAAAGCATAGTAATTGGCATTTGAATCCTATGAATAACTGTTAAATTAACTCAGTAAATCTAATATTTTTTAGCAAATGTCTCCATATTAGATGTGTATTTCATTATCAGGTTTCAAGATTGTGGTTTAGTAGGAAACAAAGTGTATTCATGAAAAGTACTAGGAAAATATGCTCATTTTACTTTTTTTTTTCTTGTTATTAACAAACTACTATATTGATAATCAGTTGTATTTCCAATGGCAACCCCTCTGAATATTTTCAAGACTGCTCTCCCATGTGGCTCCTTGCAAGTAAGCAAATAAAATCTCTTCAGAATCACCCTGGTCTATTCCCAGACTTCTGAGGAAATGCAGAGGACAGAGTCATGTCTGGATACTCCCACTGGGAATGTGAAGCTGTAAGCCAGAAATACAAAAGGAAGTAGGACAGTCTCGGGAGATTGGACACTGTTCATGGCACATAGTCTTTACGGTACTTAGTTGCTGTTGAAGTCCTTTCAGGATCCAGAAATTATACTCTGCTTTTTAATCTTAAGTGCCCAGTTCAGGGGGCTCTCATCAGCAAACTCAAGTCTTGCTCCTTTAACTGTATCAGTTGTTAAAAGAATAGAAGAGAGAAGAGCAGAGCGGAAAAGAGAAAGGAAAAGAGAAAGGAAAAGAGAAAAATACTGAGAAAACTACACCTTCCTTCTTAATAAGAGCTAACAAATGGGTTGTTTCAGGGCAGATATCACATTACAGAGTAGCTACCAGTACTATCAGTCATACTACGCTAAGATCAAGGAAGGAAAATGAAGACTATACATTTCAGAATGTGTGCTAGGGCTATTAGCACCTCAGGTTAGAGAAGCTTTAGGTGAGGCCAGCTTTTCTCATTAGCATTTTGGGCCACCAGTTAGGTCTCTTTCATTGCGTATGGTATCTCTGTAGGATAATAATGAGCCATTAGAATTTGCATGGGCTTCTTATTATGTCTGTAATTTATATTTAACATTTACCTTGCAATTGGGATTGCTGACATCAGGCTGCTCTAGTTTCTAGGCTTCAAGGGAGCTACAAAGCTCATGAATTAATTCATGCTATACTAATTATTTTCATACCCCTGATTCTCCATTAAGTTTAATTACTCTCCAAGGTTGGTAGCCTACAAATGTGTTCGCACACACAGACACACACACGCACACAATTACGTATAAAATATGCTATATTTACACACACACGCACACAATTCGTTATCAAATTACTTTTTCTACCTTCAGGTCTCAGTTCTTTTTTTTTAAATGATCATATCTATATTACTCTGCTTAGCTTTTAAATACTCTAGAAATGAAATGGGGCTATTTAGTATAAAACCCATTTAAAATTGCCTACATATTTGCATTTGCATTTGTTCCCCCCAGCATCTTTCCCCCAGCACTGCTTTCACTCAGGAAAGCTTAGTTAAACTCATTTGGAACATTCAATCCACTGCAAAAACTGCATTGTTTTCATTGCACTGAACGTCCTGCTGCTATCAGGTTTCATCCTGACATTTTAATTGCATGTTACAACAATGCTGACTAACTTGGCATGAAACTACCACTATGTAAAACCTTGTTTGATATTTTTGCCATTGCTAAACAGAAATCTGGAGATAACTGTGTGTCCATAGAACTTTCTAAAGACCACTTCAAGCACAGTTTTGGAGACTGGGTGGTTTTTAAAAGCCTTTTCTCCTGCCTATACACTTAGAGAAGTTATGGATCAGTATTAAAATGTATTCATTTTACCTAAGAGTATTTTTAGCTGACTCTTGCAGCAGGGTGATTCTTGCTTCTGTGCATATTGATAAACCAGACAATTTTACGTCTTACCAACGTCTTACTACGTTACCCTCTGCAGTCAAACCAGGAGCTGGAGATGGCCGAATGCTTCACTTTCCCCTGCTCCATCATCACCAACAGAGATCTTACTGTGCTGGATACAAGGCTGTCCCTCTTTCCCCTTCCCCACATTTTGCAGAGGGATGAACAGGCTATCCGCTTGATTTAATCCAGCATATCTTCTACTATCTGGAATTTTTGGAAAGAGGAACCCATGTCCTCCAGATCTAGGGTTAAAAACTGTGGGCATTAAACTTGCAAGACAGGAAGGGTACACTTCATGCCCTGTGAGAAGAAAAGGCATCTATACAGTAAGTAAAACAGAGTTCCCTGAAGGTCCTCCATTCAGCTTCGCTTCAGTCAGAGTGGTAGTAGCTATGGTATAGTCTGAAACATTTTCTATTTTCACCTGTTCCCATTAGCCTTTTCCATCCTATGCATTGCATCAGAGCAGCTCAAGTGTATGCATATTCTAGAGATAAAACTAACTGCACTGACCCATTACAAACTGCAAGACACACCTGAGAAATGACTGAGATGTGAATCACCCATGCCATAGCTCAAACAGACTGCAAGCAAAGAAGTGTCAGGATCTAAAAGCCTGTCCTTAACAAGCAAATAGTGTAAAAAACATTGACTATTTCCAGTCATGTGCAGACTTCCAGAAAAAGAAATAAAATATGAATTTATATATTTTGTAGAGGAACAAAAAAAGCTGCCTGGGCTGGAACAATCTTGAGTTAAAACGAAGTCATTAGAGATTTACCATTTATTCTCTAGCTGCCAAATCACATGACTCCTGACAGCAAACTTGCTTTCAGATTGCAAAAATGTGTGTTTCTTTCCCTTGTGGCTCTGAGGAGAAGTTGCCAATTCTACCAAAGTGTTAAAATAGAGTATTTTAATGGAATATCTTGCTGGCTCACCCAAACCTATGCCATGCCACTCAAAGTAAATTTGATAGTCCTCTATCACTTTCTATATATAAAATGAGAATGAATAGTGGCAAGTGGTCAGTACAATTAGATGCAATTTTGAATCATTCTCTTGTCACTCCCAGGATGAAGGGTGCCCGTTTTGCCCTTTCTGTGACCAGAGGTGGTAGAAAGAACTCCACCATTGTAATATGTTCTTTGAAAGGGATGAAAACCCACTGCATTGCAACTGATAACGAAGAGTCAATGCAGGTGCAACAGAGGTCACTAAGAAATCCATTTTTTTTCAGTGCACTGTATCCAAATTTTCTTTCAGTGTATAAGGAAAGATGCATACGGTGGACTGAATAAAGCGATAAAGACAGAAATGGTAGGTAAGAGTACTAACATTATTAAATATTTAGATAGTTTACTGAATTGGCCACTTTTAATCTTTAATCACCTAAAATGTGACTTGGGGCTACTGTGAGTGAAATAGTCTAAAATTTACTTGAAGATATCAGTGATTACCCGTTGCCCTTCATTTATTTCCTCTTCTTGGGTTGCTCCTACAATCAGTTCCTCATTAGCACAGTGAAGAAGTACTCCAGAGATGTGTTGCTCTAAGTTTTCTTGGATGATGGTATGGCAAATGGCAGGACTGTTTCCACCTCAGGGACATCTAATTCATGGTCATGTGCATTGCACAATCTTCTGGGGGAGGACAAATTGGAATCTCATTTCTTTTACCAGAGAAACTTTTTAAAAGGGTATTTGCAAAATCACTTGTAGCATACCAGGTATATTCTTTAGCTTCTTGCTCAAAGACTAGTTGTATCATGTCCAGCATTACAGCAGCTAATGGGGGTGGACTTAATCCTGACTTGTGAAGTCCAGTGTTAGTCACCGCTCTGTAATGTGCTTCTGTGCAGGACAAACAGGACTGTTGTAAGGTGAATGCATTTTGGAGAGAACCTCATATTTTCTGAGACTTTTTTTTTCATTTTATTGCTGACCCCTTGATTGGCTTGATACTGCTTTTGGCTAATTAGTTTGGTCCACATGCAGTGACAGCTAGGTCCATCTGTGAATATACAACAATGCTGGGATCAGTAGAGAGTCGTGGAGTCCCCTGTAGCTTATCTCCTGTGCAATACAGGAGGTATCTCCTATCCACATGCGTCCACTCCAAAGAGCCAAAACCTTGGATCACTAACATAGGAGGCATGTTAGTCCCTCTACAGTGCTCAAGAGAGTCAGTCCTGGTAACCTCAGGGGTCACCTTTACCCTTATCCATTGCCAGGCCTGCAGCAGGCCCCCACCAATGCAATACGTTCAAATCAGCTACTGCAATTGTGGGTGTCCATGAGGTCAGGGCCAGGTATCATCGATGGTTTAACTTAACTCTGACCTTTCCCTTCCATTCCTAACTCCTTGACTCACAGCACCAGACTTCTGATGGGTTGTATCGCTCTTGTGTAGGGCAGTATTTACAAGTGACTTAGGTCCAAAGCTCCAAAAAAGCTCTGCTTTTATAAACAACTCATCCTACAGAGGGCTGTATTCCATCCCTCTGGTTTCTCAGCACCTCCATAGCTGCCGCAAAGGATTTCTCAAGGTGCAAGCTGTGAGATTCCTGTATAACCATTAATCTTGCTCTGAGTGAAGACCACTGAGCATTCACATTCTGAGGAATAAGGCTCGTGTTTGCATAGGTCTGTTTAGTTACAGTAACTGGGACTCTTTGAAAGGCCTCTAGTTGTAATTTGTCATCAGTGTCTCAAACACAAGGTTTCCTGGCTGACAGGTTAAGTTCACTAAGTTCACTCTGAGAGCTTCTTACATGGTTTTTAGTCTGGCCAGTTCAGCACCACTAATTACGACTAAGAGTCTCCTTCACTGAGCCAAGAGTTTGTCTTGACCACTGCCAATTTCATTCCGAACTATGAGACTTAAGTGGGTTTCGTATTGCATGGGGCACCATGCACAGCTCTGACTAGATCAAGTTTTGGTATGCAATGATTAAGTTTTTAAAGATAGTTGACTTTTTCTGTTGTTTTCGCATTCCTCAGGGAAAGCTAGGAGTGGTTTTGGCTAGCATGCAGTTCATGACAGCTCACTGTTGCAGCTCTCTGTTTCTTATAGCCTGTAACATAGACCTATTAGGTAAGCACACTTCATCACAGTCTGCTATTCCATCTTCAAAAGGGCTGTCCTTCCCTTTTTCACAATAGATAAAACACATATGTGTGTTATGTATGTAATAGAATTTACTGATTTCCATATCTGTCTTGATCTTTTATGAAAATAAATAAATTGCTACATTTCAAAAAAAAAATATGTTCATATATTCATCTTCTCTTATAATCATCAATCAGCTTTCAGTTTTGGGGAACAAATTGGAAGATTTCTCTAATGTGTGCTTGGGAAGGAGAAGGATTTTGCACCAGTTTAAGTTTGACTCAGTGTTTGGTAAAGATTTTTATAGCTGTAGCTCCTGGCAGTATCAATTAGAGCCAATTATAATGTGATAGACAGGTTTTGCCAGTTTAAAATATTTAGCAGAACTCCCTCTGTCTTCCTCTAAAATCAAATGGAGATTTTGATTGCATCTGTATGCTTGAACTGTTAAACTTTTTGTATTCATGAATATGAAAGATTACATGTAAATTAAATAATCAGAAGTTTACCCAAATCAATAAGCAGATGTCCATTTGAGCTGTTTCTATAGCATTAGGAATAGTAGCATACTCAATATAATAAATATTTTGGGCAGAAGAGTTTCTGCTGTTCATGACATTGCTCTAATAACTATTTTTAATTCGCAGCTGAAAGTTGTTTGGTCACACTTTCCATTATTCATACTCAAGTCATTCTCAGTTATCACAGTTGGTAATTTCATATTTCTATTAGGCTGGAATTAGTGCTAAGATATTGATTGTGAAAATTAATATATTCTTAACGAAGTATTTTCTATCATTATGTGCTCCAATGGCTTCTTAGATCCCAAACAAAGTCATTTAATTATTGTTTCAATCTCTTTCTGGTCCAGTAAATGTTTTAATCAAATACAAAGAATAAAAGCCAGTAAAAAAATCAAAAATAAGCTAGCAAGAAAAAACAAAAATCAGACAGTGTAAATCCTTATATAATGTCACTACTTCGATTTCTTTCTCCAACCACAGCTTCTGGTGATTTTTTTTTTTTTGCATAAAAACAAGTTATTGCTAGCCCTACTACCAAATTAAAACAATTGACTTTCTTTGACTTAAGTTACTATTGACTTACTTAAGTACCCTTAAACTGTGCCTTATCCTAATCACAACAAGAAACAATGTGAATTAATTATCCAGTGAATTTCAGTATTATTTTCTAAAAAAGTATATATTTTTATATGCAAAGATATGCAGTATGACAAACCACCAGGGCCACAAACATAAATACGTGCAGAACATTAAATAGGCTTTATTCCCAAGCAAAATAGTTAAAACAGTGAAAACAAATCACAGTTGGGCTGAATGGGTGGAAATTATATGAATAACTCAAAATCAATTTTTTATACAAAGACAGTGAAACTCAATTCACAAAAATAGATCCACCAACTCTTCTTAATTAAATGTTCAGTTATTAATGTTAATAGCAATACCTCCTATTGTTAATGATTAGGTCTTCCTAAACATGGTTGAGAGGTGATTTGATTTTGAATTGGCTGTATCACGAGATTCCTTGCTATTTTGGGATTGCAAAATCATCAGGCTATTTGGGTCCAGATTTTGGCTACTGCCCCATTTCACTACGTGTAGTGATTTCTTACCACACTGCTTTTGAATGACATCCCCGTAAGCCTCAGAATAGATAGACTCCATCTAGAATTACCAGGCTTGTGCTTGTTCCACACTTTGTAATTTCCCTGGGCAGTTTTTCTCTGTTTCACTTGATATCTGTGGATGCTACGAAAATGTAAGCTTTTGTATGTCAGTTCTTTCTTGCAGCACGTCCTATACTGTCCCATTTGTTTTAAATGTGAACTATTAGGTATAGAAACTGGTTTCAGTATTGATTTCTAATGATTTCAAATCCCCCCCCCAAGTTTTTTTTTTTTTCATAAGTAAAGGCATGTGAAAATCTTAGTTTAATACTATACTATGAAAAAAAAAAGTACTAAAGAAGCATTCAGAATTCTTCAAATTTAGATCAAACTTCAGTGTTAAATCTGATTGTTCAGCGTCCTATCCAGTTGAATTTTGAATGTCTCCAAATGTCAACATTTGACTTTCTCCATCATTTTCCTTACCTGTGTGTTGGGAACAGGTAAGCAGGATCCTATCAGGATTCTGTGCCTCCACCTTCACCCAAGGAGGCCACCTTGAAAGAACTGTGTAGGCTGGGTTCCTTTTAGGAAAACTTAACTGAACAGTGTTGCAACTGCAGCTGTTAATGTGCCCTGCACACAAAAACTCTGATGCATTTCTTGGTGCTTTTTCCCTCTTGCAAATTAGGCTTTCTCCTTTTATGTCACACATATCACCAAGCCCTCCAGAAGGTTGTTTTAGGCAGGGCAGAGCATTCTTTTAAGAGTTACCTCCCTTCCATGGCTTCAGACCTTCCATGGATTTTCTTTGACAAGTTCAAGGGAAAGAGCTGCACTGTTTTCTGTTAAAAATGCTAGAATTTTCCTGCAACCCACTCATCCCAGGAATTGAGGCCTGAGGTGTAAGATTGACTCAATGATTTTGTCTAACCGGGGTTGCATTCTATACATCCATTCCTGTTATTTTAAAATGGAAACCAAATCAAAACTTTAAAAATACCACCAAGGATAACAAATAAAGACCCATCCCATGTCATGGTAAAAATAAATTTTAAAAAAGGAAATGAAGATAGGGATTTGTCTGTCAGTTTTATTTCAAACAAATTTTCAAAATATGCCATGACCAACAGCAAGAGCAATTTATGGTTGTTAAAGCTGTTGTGTTGAAGTCAGTGCAAAAAGCATTATTTTAAGCTTCCTTAAACCCTGCAGTATGTGATTGAGGGAGCAAGGACTGCATGTTTTCTTCTTTCCCAGTCAGAATCCCTAGTTTTAAGCTTTCACTTTTTGAGCTCCAGCTTCTCACTCGGTGCTTGTCAGAGCTCAGTGCTGCTCCTGTCCATAACCTGAACTGCCATACCATAACTTCACTAACCTTCACCAACACCCTGCTTTTCTTGGGACCTTTTAACCCAAATCACCTTGAAGCTGCTATCTCTTCCTCACCACAGTTCCCATATTTTCCCCACTTCAGCTTCTGCTCCCATCTTTACCTCTTTGCTCCCAAACCCCATTCTCAACCCACATGTCTACTGTCTACCGTTGCTCTGCAATTTCCTTTATTTCTATTTTTAAAAGTGCTGGTAATTCTTCCTTCCTCCCACACCCTGGTCTGAGATTACACTCCAGCATGCATTTATCATTGCTTCCACCCCTTTTCCTGAACTTCTGCACAGAGGAAAAAAAGGCATCTCCAGGCTGCTGCTATCAAAAAAAAAAAAAAAAAAAAAAGCATGAATGTACTCAGAGGCAAGAAAAAGAGGTGCTGTTTGGGGAAAAAAAACCAAAAAGATGTACAAAAACCTGTATTATACAAGTAAGCATGTCTTGTGAGCTAATAATTACTGTGATCAAAGCAGAATCTGTACAAAACCGACTGGAAGATTTTCAATTAAAAATGAGTGCCAAAAGAAAGTTCAAAGCACTGAGATTCAATGTAATTTCATTTCTTTTGTCCTATACCCGTTCCCACAGGTAAGGACTAATGCACTTGGGCAAGAGAGGGACACACTGCAGTATTTTTAACTAGCTTTCATCTCAGTATGAAGAAAATCCTGTCAATCTCTGAAATGGGATACACAGATACACTGTGTTATCTGCCACTTTGCCAAATAAGCCTTTCTCTCTTCTCCTTGCAATTTGCAATCTGCCCAAGAATACAACATTTAGGATGAAATCAAAGCATTCACAAAGGACAGCCAAAATTCTCCCGAATTTAAGACTCTTCAGTTGCATTATGTACTCCAAAAAATACAGATTCTATTCACTGAGTTGGTATGCTACTTCCATTTCAATTTGAAAACAGGATGCTTTTCTAGAGGAAAAGAATCTCTTCTGACTCTGTTGGCTCTGAAGTTTGAAAAACAGATTTCAAACCATTGCATATGGTTTGATTAGAAAAGAGGTTTTTTTTTTTTTCATCAAATTCTGCTAAACACAAAATGGCGGGCACAAAAATGCTGAGGATAAAACAGCAAAGGAAATTCCCCAGGAAAACAGCAAGTTTCATACACCAGTGCTGCCAAATCACAAGATTTTGGGTGAATTACATTAACTAATGCAATGGGCTGTTTGAGTCTCTACCTTTCTGTGTTTTTCTTCTCTCATTCAAGTCCAGGAAATGCAGAAGACAAAATGGAGAATAGAGTGCCAGAGAGGAACTAGCAGGCAAGGGTATGGCTAGTTTCCTTCTAACCAAGTTCCTTCCAAGCCTTCACAGTAGGATGAAAGAGAAATTAAAACACAAACAAGGTATTAGATTGTTTATATGTTTATATGACTGTTGGCAGGCATATGTGGTTACTGAATCCGTGAAACTCCATGAATCCATGAAGTTCAGTAACATGGCTGTAAAAACAGCAATGGATGGGTAGATGAAGAAAAGGTCAAGAACAGAGCTTAGAAAGACTCATCTGAGTTGAGAAAGTAATATAGAGATTGAAGTCTTATGTAGAAAGATAAAAGCTTAACTCCAGAAATAAGAGATCAAACAGAAATGAACATATTTAGCCTTCTTTCTGGAGTCAATGAAAAAAAAATGAAAAAAAGCAGATTAACTTTTATAAAGGACTAGCTCCTTCATTTGAAAATAAACTGTTTTTTTTTTCAACATCTTAATTTATACATTTCTATATTTACTTTTAGATTGACATTAAAAATGGCTACACTGCCTTGCTTTTGTGCTTCTTGCTTAATGTGAACTCTGCTGAAATGAGATGATTAGCAATAAAGCTAATTTTGTCTGCTTGACATAAATAAAATAGTTCTGAAAGCAAATTAGTTATAGGGTTTGAATGGTCTGAAATCAGTAGGGTGGTGAGATTCTTTTTCTAATCACTTTTGATGTCTAAATCCTTTCCATGCTTGTAGGTATTATTTAACTTAATAGCATGGACGCAGACTGAGCTTTCCAGCTGGAATGCCTGTCAGCTCCCTAGATTTAATGTTGTTATTCTTGGAGACAGCAAGTACTCTGTCTTTCCCTTATTTACCTACACTCTATTTTTAAAACAGAAAATATGACTGTTGGGAAGAAGTAAATAATTTCCAATCACTGTAGTCTCATGCATTTTAGCATCACCAAACATGCTGATAATTTCAAAATCTGAAGTTTCAACTTCCTTGCAGAATAATCTAATAAGGCATCCAGAGTGCAGAACCCTCTTTGTGCCTTAGCAATGATATGAGCCATTTCTGAGGGTTCGCTACCTGTTACTCCTATTTTGTGCCTGAGATTACCCTTGAAATGAGAACATGCAGAACACAGAGGCCTCTAATTCGTTCCAGTCTCAGACCCCCAGGCCTTATTATCACAATATGGATATCCCAGAGCTGCAGACCTCCTGGCATGGTGATCAGAGCAGCAAGCTGTAAAGCAGCTGTCTAGGGCTCTTGGGAATACTAACAATATAGCTCAGAAATATAAGGCATCACTATGTATTGTCTTCACCACCATAATGGTGTGCTTTGCTAGCATGATATTTGCTAAAATAAACCCTGTGTATTGATGCTTTGGGGGATTTCTTGCAGCCTGAGGCTGATCCCATACATTCTGGACATATTCCTATCTCCCTGCTATCCTGCCTGGTAAGCAAGAGATTTCTGACTCTTTGCAGGTAGAAGAGCCGTACTCATTACAAGAATCATCCTGCTGGCTATTAGAGGTTCCCACCCTTTGTAGGTGACACATGGATCAGAAGCTGGATTGGAGAAATTTGGCAGGATAACTACTGAACTATATCTTGCCTGTTTTTCACTGCTGCATTTTTTTATGATGAGAAATTAAAAATGTTCCATTCAAATTTGAAGAGGTAAAATGGAGAATGAACTTCTGTTTATCAGTTGAAGCAGTCTCACGGCCTTTCACATAGCTCCGTCAACTCCGTAAACTGCGATTCAGGATGTCCTAAGGGAGAAATGTTTGAGTGTGGATTTCAATAGTCAGAGTCCAACATATTATATAATATTCCGTAATATAGATGCTCAGGAGAAAAGAAAAAAGAAAAAAAAGAAAGAAAGATACATCTATAAAGTGAACGTGTTAAAGAATTTGACAAAATACTGAAGAAATACTTAAAATATTTGGTGTTTAAAATTAAATTGGTTTAACACCCACAGACTCTCAGTTCGTAGTTTCAGATCCTTTCTTGTTTCATAATAAGGTTATCTAATGCCTAGTTGGTGGTCTATATTGTTGTGGAAAATGGTAGAACAATTTGATGAGTTTGCTCATAATTTACTGTAGGCATGCCGTGCATTATTAATAGACTTCAAGGCAAGAAGGTTTCTCTTTGCCTCTTGGGGACCACTGTACTCTAGATGAAGTGGAGGCCTATGGAGGGAAGGAGAAACTTCATAGCTTTGTTTGCTTAGAAAATCTGTTTTTAAGGTTCAGAGGAATTTAACTTTGTGATAGCTCCTTTAGGAGGGTGTTTCTGGCACGACTTGGTACTCCTTCATGGTAGTTATTTTCTCCTGTTGAAACACATTCTCATGAAACTGAATCTACATTAGCAAAAATATGATAATTGGAGACTTTGTCAGCTGAATAAAGTCAAAGGATTCGGTAGACTTGAAAACCAAGTATGTTTTTCATGTTATGTGTGTAACATGCCAATGAAAATAAGAACAGGGCTGGAAAGGTTTGATGCATTGCTGGCATTTTGTGCCTGGCCAGTTATACCTGTCAAAGACATTTTCTCAAGAAACACCATATTCATAATACAAAATAAATCTGTAATGGATTTATTCTGAAAAAAATACAATAGGCACCTTTTCTCTATTCTTTGCCCCAAAATCATGACAAAAAAATTTGCCTCTGAGGATCTGAATTCCTGTGGATGGCAGAAAAGAAAGGCAGCCTAAATAGGACAGAGGGAAGGCAGCAGTGGCAGACAGCAGGAGAAGAGGGGATGGTGACAGAGGAGATTTTATGCATGTACCCATGCATGGGTAGGAAGAGGCTTGTATACACACTTATTTGGACCTGCACGCTTGCAAACAGGTTGTGTGAGTAGTGGAGGACTGATAAGGACACGATTACACCAAACTATTGCCGTTTGGTGACGGTTCAGGAAGCAAATCACTGCAGCAGCTCACTGTATCTGAAGCAACATAACGAAAAAGCTTATCTTTTCAAGCATCTTCCCCCATGGTGTGTGTCCAAGATGTATTTTGCTATGACTTCTGAGAGCGAAGAGAAATATTCCACGTTATTATTCAGATTCTCATCATCTGAATCACATACCAGTACATAAAGGGACAAAAAAGGTAAGCCCTGTTCATCCTCCTCCTCTAAGAAGATGAAGTAAACTGTGATCTGACAGGATGATAATAAATAATCTATGGAAACTGTGGTAACCACTAATAATGGTATTGCTAGCTAAAGGGACTCGAGGCTTACTTTTGACAAAATTTTTATGCCAAAAATATAATACTTGACCTCTTTCTCCAAAGTCCAAGACATCCTTTTTCTAGCTGTATTAATGTTAAGGTTACCAGATAGACTACCGAATATTCAGGTTCCTTTTCTCCCTTACGAAGAAGCACCTGAAAATTTTTAGTTTAATCTTTGGCATCAGAGGGGAATTGACTTAGGGGAATTGACAAAGAAGGCCCAGCCTCACCACTGCGTGAATGAATTTTTGGTCAGTTCTGCACAGTTTTTCTCTTTTTTTTTTTCATTCTCTAGATATGTCATAGGCATTCATAAATAAAAACAGTTTCTTATTTATCAATAAAGCCCCTTGCTCTAGGATGGACTGACTTCAAAACTAGATCAAGGTTCTTAGAGCCTGACCCAGATGAATGATGGAACTCTACAAGGATGAAGCCTCCATGACCTTTCTGGGCACCATGATTGTTACAAATATGCAAAAATATAATGCTCTTTCCTGTTTTCTTTTTCTGATTCTTATAATTTATGTAACTAAGACTGGTATTATTAGGATTAGGAAAACAATCTTAATAGACTGAAACCTAAAAAATGTTCTTCTTAAAAAAACTTTGCCTTTAATAAGTGTCCAGCTCTTGTTGGAAGTGAATTTTCCTTATAGCAGTATAGATCCAACAACAAATAGGCACTTCCTGAACTCTGCTTGCTTACATCATTTCTTTTTAGTGAACTAGTCAGTTGTTCATCTTGCTAACAAGCCAGGTATGTTTGTCGGATCTTTTTGTCCGTGTGCAATCTCCCAGTCTTCAGTTGTTCCCTGACAAACGATAAGGCTTCCAGTCAATTTCTTCCTCCCAACCTAACAATAAAATGCTTCCTCATTTCTCCTTGAAGACTTATTTCATCAAAAATCTTCTTTTTCCCCGCTATGAATAATGTTTATCTTTTCCTACAGTTTGCTCTTCTGCATTTATTTTGTAGGAACATTATTTGTCAATAGCAGACACAGTGGAGAGAATACAGTATGTCCTAGGGACTTTCTGACCTCTCTGATTAAAAGGATTCAAATGCAGCACTTGAACAGAGGTTTAATTTGTTCTTGCTTTAAGTGGTAGCCTATAAATACATTTGTTCTGGGGACCTGCTCCTGGTGCTTGATACCTGTGAGTTTTTCAGCCTTAGTAGTAGTGGCAGAGCATCCTTTTTTTTTTGCACAGAGTAAAGGACACGCAGCTGCCATGCCACCTTCTTGCAACTACAAGTAGCCAGAGATGAAGCTCCTTCATCGGAGATGATTCTCCTTCACAGAGAACATGTGTATCTCTTAGCCACTGTATCTTGTTTGGGTTCTCATTTTTTCTTTCCTTTCATTGCTCTTAAAGTATTTTTTATAATATTTTATTTCTCCTGAACATTTTATATGTTCCCATCTTTCCTTGCCATCTGGGACAGTGCCTGGGGGTTCTAGTCACAGAATTCTCCCACTTACTTTCTTTTCCCTGACTTTTCTCGCTTTGAGGGAACTTTGCTTGGCAGCATATTCTCACTTTAATATAGTTTTTTTCTTGTTGCAGAGCTTCATGTCTGTGAGCCATGCAAGATGGCATTGCACTAATTTTATTGGTTTGAAGATTCACCTTACCTATTTGGCTGCCTCCCATAGAGAAACCAGGACATATTTTCCCCTCTGCTTTGGAGACTTACACGTGTTCTCTTGCAAAATCTACCCGCAGTTTGCCCAAAAGCCAGGAGGGTCAACAGGATGTCAGAACATCTTTTCTGTTGTGAGGGTTTTAAAGGGCCTCAGAATCGAAAGCTGCAGGCACCTAAGGGAAAGGTTTAAGAGAATTACTGCAAATAGCTAGATGGAGTATGGACCCAAGGCAGTTCTAAAAATACGAAGCTAGTATAGCCACATTATTCTCCAGCTGCGTTTAAGAGATGGGCCTGGCTAGGTGGTGTCAAAGAAAGTCAAATGCCCCCCATTACAGATCTCAGCGCCCAGCGATCTCCCGCCGAAAAAAAAAAAAAAAGGGCAAGAAAAAAAAAAGTGCTAGTTGGAAAGATACATATTTGAAACGGCAAATTAAGTCAGTAAAGATGACAGGCCACTAATGAAAAAGCTGTGTGGAAATAGATGTTGTTGAAGCTAGTATTTCTTATTGTTTTTCACCTGACTCTAAAGAACATTGTGCTGCCTGCTAATATACTGAAGATTGTGGCTTTTTATATTTATTTCTGTATGACATGTAAAATATATGTGTCCTCTAAGATCAATTTGTTCTCATTTCTTGGATTAAGAACAAATTTCTATTTATGGACTTTTGCACCCTGTTTAGTTAACAGTCGCTACTGATGCATATACTTTATCTTCAGACACCTAATTAATCTTCATATGGTGTCTCTATCTTGTCTACTTATCATTCTTGATCCTTGCGAGAGCTGTTTCCTTTCTTGGAACTTGTCAACATTTAGATTATGAATATTCAGATTCTGCTGGCACATCAGATTTTAAAAACTACATCAACTTTTCCTTTAAATTTTGAAATTACAATCAAGTTTTATAATTTTAGATGAAGACAGAAATGATGTTCCAACCACCTACATTTCGCATCAGAAATCCTGATGTGAAACAGACATTCTGAATTGTGTCAGGGTTGTTATTTACATTGCACCATATGGAGAAAATTCAGTATTTTTGCTTGGTAATTGTTGCTAGTTCGTGCGTATTTTACAATAATCGTTCAATGCTGAAACAAGTGCTTAATTCCAAGGGGAAAAGGTACAAAAATATCTGATAATTATTAGTTGTCATCAATTTGGAGACTTTTTTTTTTAACTCAAAATAGGAAATGCTCTCTTTACGTTGACTAGGTGACTAGAAAGACTCTGAAAAAGCATTGATCAGATCTGTTGAGATTACATTTTCCTAATATATTTTTCAAATATGCATTTTAACTATTATAATCATATTTCAAATAGATTAAAAATAAAAATATTTGAAAAAGTTCCGAAGTACTCAATTTCACAGAATTTTAATGACATTTTCCATTTCCAATTCACCTTTTATTAGACTACTTTAAAAAACCTGACTTCTTCACAAGAGAAAAAAAAAAAAGCTTATGAGATATCAATATGATAGATTTTTTCTCTGAAAACCCCAATTCACCGTGAAAAAAATGCAAACAAGACAACTCAATAGGATGAATTAGCACATAATCTAATATATATATATATATATATATAATGTGTGAATATATATATATATAGATGTATGTATAAATATTTAAAAATCTAAAACTTGCAGACTTTTCAAGACACATACTTGATCTTGGACTCTGACATTTTGTGTTATTCTAGTAATCCCTGCAAACCTTCTTTCTGTAAGGTATTGGTTTCTATAAAGGGTTCAGTGGGATCAGGACAAATCATAGAATTATTAGGTTGGAAAAAAACCTTCAAGATCACTGAGTCCAACCACAAACTCATCTCCACCCTGCCTGCTAAACCATGTCCCTAAGTACCTCATCTTGAACACTGCTAGGAACGGCGACTCCACCACGGCGACTCCACCACT
>NW_010586111.1:107354-126246 GCF_000705375.1 Tinamus guttatus
CATGGACTTGGATCAAACTACAGACTAATGATGCTTTAGAGCTGTGGGCCCTGTAGGTAAGAGAACATATGTATTTTTACATGTGTACCAACACCCTTTTAACAGAAGTAACATTTCAAGCAAACAGTTATTGAGGTTCTTAATATTTAATTTTGCATTAAGCTTAACATTGCAGGAACTGTAACGTTGTTCTTGAAAATGCCTTGAGAATATACTTCACACTGACAAAATTTAAGGTCTGAATTACTGCAAGAAAGTTAATTTTTTATGTGTCAAGAGGGTTCCATTATATAAGAGTTACTGCATTTACTGTCACAGTTAAGTTAGGAACTGCTTCAAGGCTGGAGGAAGTAGGAGGCGAGGAGTTGTTACACAGATGACTTTAAGATACATGTGCAATACCGGTCTTTTGATTAACACTGCACCTTGACTGTTAATATGTAAGATAGCATGTTCCTGCTGCTAACATACCCTTTGCCTGCATATTCTTAATATCAAAGACCTCACTGAGTTCAAAAACATATGGTAATGTATAAGTTTAGAAAAGTAAGTCATCAACTCATACCTAATCAAGGGTGTTCATTGGAGTGCCTATTTAAATGTCTTTTTGCATAATCAAATCAAATCTCTTTATTCCATTTCAGCATACATAATTTCTTGGGCCATTGCTCACCCAAGTCATGGGTCCAGATCATTACATATGATAATCATTATATGAATAAGTATTTGCTATTAAGTAAAATTTTCCAGAGAATTTCAAATTTTCTTATGAGGATTCACCAATTTGGCCACATAATAGTTCTGTCAGATACGGCAGTAAATGATCATGTTTATTTTACTAGTGTAAGAACTATATTACATAAAAGCTAAAATCAAGATTAATGCTAAATCTATTTTTTAAGTGATCTTATTCTTCAGAGGTAATAAATGCTTATTGCAACATTCTTCCTGAACTCCACTAATACCTGTTTAACCAAAAAGAGATCTCATGTTTGGTTTTTTTAACCAAAAAGAGATCTCTCTAACTCATGTTAGAGTGAGATCAAGTACTTGACAATAACTTTGGTGATCCATCCTTAGTATATTTGGATAATTCAGTTTCCTCAAGTTTTAGCAGAGTCCCTGAGAACACTAGCAGTAGTGCATAGGATTGTCATAAATCCAGGTGCAGGCATCTGCACTTCAGAAAATCAAGTCAGGTGAGAGTTTAATTCTTGCATGAGCTACTGGCTTTCTTGCTAGGATAGCTTTGCTGACTTAAATGAAGTTACGTTACTGAGGAATATGTTTGCCACTAAATGTGTTTGTTGTCTTGCTTGAAAGTGCTGTTCTTTCTCACACGAAGTTGTCATGTCAGTAAGACTTAACCCGTATTTCCCAAAAGAAAAGTGTTGATGAAAATATCACAGCATCATTTTTCGTAGAAATTGTACAAAAAAACATTTTTTCTCCTGCTTTGAATGTGTATTTTACATATCCTGTTTACCAATATTGCATCTATTCAAGTCCAGGAGTGCTTACTCATGAAACAGTGACACAAAAATGACATTAACTTACTATATAGAGTCTCCTGGTCCCAAGATGGAAGAACTTGCTAACATCGGAGAGAAGAGAATGTATCTTCCTAGAAAGTTCTGTCTTAGTATTAATGCAATTTAAATTTAAACCTGGAGCTATTCTGACACTTAAAAAATAGAAAAAAACAACAACCAAACAAATAAAAAAAAAACTTCAGTTTGTTTTAGAAGATTTCCATAATTTCTTCAGAAATCTGAACCAGTGACTCTGCCAACTTGCTTGGAAACACAAAAAATCTGAACAAAACTATGTTGAAATCTCAGGAAGAAAATGAGACAGATTATCCGTAATATGCTACAGATACATCGCAATATATTAATATATATGATATATAAATATATATATATACACACCACCATATATCAGGAAATAGTAGGGAACCAGTTAGTAGTGGTATATTTATTATTACATAGAAATACATGCTTAGTACTGCTGAAAAATCATCTTTGCTATGCTGCTTTAATTTTAATTTTACTACTCCCAGTTCTTGATTTCAAATCAGGTTACAAAAATATTTACATGCTCTAAAGCTCTACAGACCTTTGATATACATGGTAGGAATTATGCATTTATCATATCACAAATGCCAGCATGTTGACTCAAGTGCAATATAGCATATGTTGCTCTTCCACAGGAACGATTTCCATCATCTCCAGATTTTTCATTTCTTGTTCAAACTGTGTATCTTCTCTAGATGCCTAGCATTGTCAGATTTATATTTAAAGATCAAGGGTTTCTATGATAGTTCCTGTGAATTTATTGCATATTATTATTTAGTAAGGAGCATGATATGTGATATGCATGATATGTGATATGCTTCTGTACAACATTACTAAATGTAAATGATTCATAATCCCAGTGGTATGTGCCATATAATTTATCTGAGATCACAGTTTTTGGAAAAAAATCACTGTTAAAATACTTCTATTTAAAAGTGCTTAAAGAATATAAAACTATCTTTACTGAATTAAGTAGAAGTACTTATTTCTACTAATTCTAATTATAATTCTCCTTAAGAGTGAGACACATAGCATACGAGCAGAAGACAGAACTCGAGTGACTTAGAAATCGTTACTGGGCCAAAAGTGCATGGGAGCTTCTTTTTATCTTTACTAGACTGAAAACTGTATAATGATGACATTCTGACCATGTGATATATATAATCTATATATGTAATAAAACATATATATTTCAACTTCCATCTTCCATCATCGAAGGATTCCAGATAGTTATCTACCTTTTTTTTTTTTCAGTGTTTTGTCCAACAATATATGGTAGAAAACCTCAGTATATATTGTCAGGTTATGCTGCATTAGGTTGCCACACATGAAGGGTGTAAAGAAAAAAAAAATCTGTTTCTGTAAAGAGAAAAAAAAAATGGGTGCAGTTGATTTGAAACTGTGTGCTAAAAAAGAGATTCAGAAATTCTACAGTCCAGAGAGCGTAAATGGGAGTAAGAGAGTGTAAGTGGGAGTAAGGATATACAGGTGGGAAAGAAAAGCTGTCAAGGATCTCTTGTAAAGGATCTTTCATTCTTTCCTCCAAATTCTGTAGAAAATATTGTCTTTGTGTAGGTGACAGTAATGTTTCTCACAGTCTTTAATAATAAGCAGTCCTAACTTATTAAACTAAGGTCTACTTTTGTTTACTCTAAGTTCTACTCTAAGTTGCCCTAATAATTCATACCTCCTTCAAATGATCTTATATTACTTATTTTTTATTAAAAAAACGAAGAAAGGAAAAGAGAGGATTTAAAATTTTTCATTAACAACTGTGGATATTCACTGTGTCCCTCTATTGTGGAGATCATGTAGGACTGAAACATACAATAGATATCCATAGTAGTATGGTTAAAATATGTACTTTTCCTTTAAAAAGTCTATGGACTAGCTAGTTCTCGTCCTTGCCCTTTTGCTGGCAAAATCAGTGGTGTTTTTTCACACTATTTCTTATTTAAAATGCTAAGTAATCCACCATATTTTTTCCAGCCTTCCATAAACTTATGTGTGATTATGGAATGGGAGGAAAATAAGAATGGTTGGACTTCATGAACTTTATATTCTACTTGCATACAGCAGACCCATACATGTGAATAATTGTTATGTTTTTGACACTGTACCCTGATTTATATTGCCCCTGAACAAATTGTTTCACAGGAGGAAGAGAATCTTTTAAATCATACTTGCAGAGTGATTGGTAAATCTTCCCTCTTCCTCTGTTTCAGAGATTGTTGATTTCTTGGCCTGTGTATGCCTGTGAAAAAAATCTGTCATTTCCTGATAAGCGTGGGATACAAAGTGACAGAATAGAGTTAGACAACTCAGGTAGTTGCAAAAAAAGGAATTTCACCGTATCTCACCTAGATGTGCCTTAGAGATGGGCAAAAAAAATAATCAAGTTCCTGCAACTTTTTTATATGTGGGAAGAGGGTTTATCTGTAATATGGTGCTGCATCCAAATAATATGATTCAATGCTTGTGATTATGTAGGTTTCACTGATTTCGATTATTATAATTTCAGGATAACCCATTCTTCACTATAACATCTTGACTTCTAGCATTTTGATGACCTTTTTAAAATTAATCAATAAAATATAACAGGAGCAATTTATGAGAGCTATCTTGGCCTCAGTAAGATTGCAGACAAACTGTAATCTGCACTTCCAGATAGGGATCAATGCTTGATTCCATTGTTTTCCTAAAGTATTTCAGATCTATACCAGGGAATTTCCAAAGGTATCTACTAGCTCAGTGTTGTGGATTTCCTTCTTCCTTTTTTTTTTTTCTTCTTTTCTTCTTGCTCCAGAATGCAAGAAAAATAGTAGTCTGAAAGTATACCCTAAAAAGAAGTATACTGATCACATTGGCCATGGACAGAATGAGATAACACATTATGTTTCAGCATAACAATTATGAAGAATACCAGAAAGAAAATGAACATGTCAAATTAGAATTTATTAAAACAACTGGCATCATTGAAACTGTTCAGTTGATGTGGTAGAGAAGAATGCTGCTTTACCCTGAGCAGTAGCTAGAGAATGATACCTGATTTTTTTTAAAAAGCTATTGCAAGTGAAAGAAGTTCTTTAATCTTTGTATGTCATTCAATACCCATTTAAAATGCATTGTTTTCTATCAAAATTAAACTCACGATATCTTAATGGATTAGAATAACCAGAATAATGAGAATACTAGAACAATCTTTCCATTACTTTGAATTCCAGAATCTGAACCGAAGGCAGAAATCTGAACACTGAATCTTCATAGTATGGATCTAATCAATCTCAAGTCTGGAACCTAAAGAGAATAATATTTTTTTGACAGAACTGGAATATGTTGGTAGACCTAGCTAAGCACACAAAATTTCCATGACTAATATATAACTTGCACAAAGATGAGCTGTAGACATGCTGGTTTGTTGTTCCAGCTGATACAAATTAAGGTGCTACACGATGTAGGAAATATTTTCCTCTTAGAGCTTGGTACATGTTTAATCCTTATACTGCAGAGAAATCATGCCCATCTGTCTCTGGATGTGTCCCTGGTAATGTTTTAACATGTAAAAAGGATCAAGTTCCAACATACAAATATAGGTTTTGGCATAGAAGAGTTGGATTTGCTTAAGGCACCGAGCAATCACAGCTGGCCTTCTTCAGTTTCTTACAAATCAAAACATATTTCCTCTCTGGGGAACATTATTAATGATCTGGGTATTATATGGAGAATAAAAACTTCTTTTTTTTTTTCATTTGTCAAGCTTGTGACATAAATTGATTTTGAGTGTTAACATGCTGAACAGTACCAGAAGACCAGAGCTTGCCCGAAGAACCTAGAGGAACAAGCCATATGGCATTGTACAACACGAAGTGCAGTTCTATAAATGCTACTTATCACACACTCATATTGGCAGGTATGTGATTGCATTAATCCAAACAACCTGCCATGATGCCATATAAATGCGAGAAGAAACACAGAAATAATTCTGGGCTCTCCTATTTGTTGACTCTGATAACTTGACAGAATGTAGGCATAAGTTACTCTTATGGAGAGGTCTTGCATCAGACATGGCAAAGCATTTCAGTGCAAAGTTTACATATTTATTGTGCGTGAAGATGCCTGGTAGAACAAGCAGGCATCTTCAGCCCACATCAAACTTTACAGTGTTAAGAACTGGAGGCCTACACAAACCTGTATTGGTACACCATTTAATCATTAATAACAAAGTTTCAAATTAAAAGAGGCAATAATTAACTATGAAGAATGCTATCAGGAAATTGGTATTCCCTTACTACATTTATGCCCACCACCGAGATGCAGTAATTTTGTCTTCCACATTTTTTTTTTTTTTTTTTTTGTTATCAGGTAGCTGTGTTGAAATAATTTCACTTACACTTGGAATATTTTCTTGTGCCTATAACATCAAATTAAATGGTGCAGCTTTTTAAAATCAAAAAGGGTATTTTCCTGAGATTAAATCCAGCACAGAGGACTGAATAAATACTTAAGAAATACTACATCTGCCTCGCCTACCAACTTTTTGGCATTGCTTTGTCGCAGGGTTGAATACATATTTGGGGACCATGGAAAATGACATGGGTGAATTGTGGCTAGTATAAACAAAATGCAAGGGTGTGAATTGCACCTGATGATATATCAATTCCAAAGTTACACTCTCTGTAAAAAAAAAAAAAAAAAACGGGTAATGTTTTACTCATTAGTCAGAAAAGGCTGATCCCTGTAACTGGTGCTTATCCATTGCTCAGTCTATTGCATTCTTGCTTGGATAAGCCTTCTTTGATTAAATCTTGAATGAAACCTTCACTATAGACTCAGTAACACCACAGTTAACAATATATGTCTCTCTTCTTTGGACATAACTAAAGGATTCCCATAATGAAAATGCTTGTGACTACAAGTAATAGTGTCAGCCTTCATGTCAGCTGGCCAAAGGTAGATCATATTATATAGGAAACAGTATGAATTCTTTGAATTAAGGGTGTGTGACTTTACAAGAAGCACAGCCTGAAGCAGAATAATGTTCCTAAGTTCCTGGAACATTTTGGGAGTGTGAAAGATACAAAGTAGAGAAGAATAAAAACAAATTGTCATCCAGACAGATATCTTCGGGAGAAACAAGAGGAAGCATTAATGTATTTTCCACTTTTTTTAGTATATCTGATCATGTGGATCAGTAGCTGGAGCTGCGGGGAGATCAGAGAGCAAAATCATGGCTTATCTCTGCTGGTAAAACAGTGTTCCTACGAGAAAAAAACCTAGAGATGTCAGATAGGAATCCCTTCAATATTCACTAACATTGGGCCCAGCATGTGCACACCACTCTGTGTGCTTGTTCTTTAGGTGTGTTATTGCAGCAATGTGAAATGGGTGTGGGAAAAGCATTTACAGACTGTGGATAACTGTGTTCTAAGACTGGGCTTAGCTATGTTAACTTACACTTAAAAAAGAGCTAGACTTTATTAAATCACTAGTATCTCCGCAGTGAAGAAGCAGATGTGCCACCTCTGACAGCTGTTTATTAATTAGAAAAACAGACTTAACTTAAAACCCAAGATGTAACTCTGCTTATAAAATATTACTGCTGTGCTGCCCATCCTTCCACTCCAAACCAACTTAAGTACTGTTTCCTCTAAAATGTAGTCAAGACTATACCTAGTACTACTGCATTTTGTGCAAGATGAAGGATTTTGAGAGCCCTCAGGCAACTTTAATTAAAATAAGTGCTTACAGTTCACTTAACTGGCAAAGTTGTCAACAGTTCACAGAGGCAAAATGGCTTGAAAATTGAACTCCATTTTACTTCAAGAAGCGGGTTTTCCTGTGAAGTGTTGAATTATGGCACAGAACAGCCTGTGGAAATCTGTGCTGCTGAGTCTTATGAAGACTTCATGGAGCATGTCAGTTCTCACTGTTTGCAAGTTGACATTGGTGTGAGCACTAAATCTGGCATGAAGAAATGAAAGTTATAAAATGATACATTTTAAAACAGTTCTAGTTGAAATATTCTAAGATCAAGGACAGATATTGAAGATCTTGTAAAAACAGATTCCAAATTATATGATCGAAAAAGGAAAAAAAGTATTTCTCTTAGCACATCTCCACTGCCTGTGAACAATAATCACTAGTCTTGTATGGACTGAGGTACTACAATCTATAATTGTATAGATTATACAATCTATATTATACAAGAATGTGAGACTATTTCCCTTAGTTCTAAGGTCGATTTTAGCAGCCTGATCCTAACTCCTGCCTTCCACATTGGTTCTCATTTTTGCCTGCAACAAGAGTCATATTACTACAGCTTGGTGCTGGTGGTGTGTTTTCATTATTGTGCTTTTCATCGTGGTCTTTTTGAAATGTTTATCACATACTGGCCTTTACAAATCATTAAGACAAACACCAGTAAAAAAAAAAAAAAAACAGGGCTTGATCAAAAATTGCAACAATCCAATGTCAAAAACAAATTGATAAGCTATGTTATTGTCATTTTATCACATTGAATAAGCTGTTACACCAAATCTTTTTTCTTTTTTTTTTTTAATAGAAGATAAAAGAACAGTAAGGCACTTCTAGAGTGTTCTCTGTTGCCAAAATTAGAATAAAACCCTGAAGAAATAAACAATGAGCTTTTTAAGAAACAGGTAAGAGACGGAGACCTTAATGTAACTGCATTAAGCTGCCCTACAGGGAGACACGGTAATGAAATTGAACTGATTTTCTGTAGCGGTGAAGCATATCACCATACTTTACTGTTCTGACCAAGATAGTCCCTGTACCTCTCTTCTGCACTAATTGGCTTTGGAAGACAGAATATTGATTTTGTCTTGGGAAAATGTGACATAGGCAGTACAAAACCTTTTTGAATTATTTGCTTATATAACACATAGTCACTGCAAAGACATATTCCAATATGAAATAATATAGTTTAATTATTTGCTTATGCATCTAATAAGACAGATACACCTAACTAGCATTTCATTAGACTTCATGCTTATCAACCAAATACTAGATTAGGGTTAAAACATATCATCAGAGATACATAGTTGTAGCCTTAGTTTTTATAGTGTTTGTCCACTTATGGCATGCATGAATGCATGATTAATTTAAAGGAAAATTCTGTTTCTACTCAATTGTTAAATAGGGAGCACTGAGGAAAAAATACATTTCTTTTAAAGAGCTTAACTTTTCTCCACCATGGATTGAGGGTAATATCCCCAGGAGATTTCTAGACTAGGAAGGAACAGGCTGATGTTATTGCAATGCAGATCTTATCAATGTTTATGAATACCTGAAGGGAGGGTGTAAAGAGAATGAGGGCAGACTTTTCTTGGTGGTGCCCAGTGACAGGACACAGACAATAGGCATAAACCAAAACACAGGAAATTCCATCTGAACAGACAAACAGACTTTTTTTTTGTTATGGGGGTTACTGAACTCTGGAACATGTTGCTCAGGTAAGACTGGTGGAGTCTCCATTCTTGGAGAAATTCAGAACCCAAGTGGCCGTGATCCTAGGCAAGCTGCTGCAGCTGGGCCTGCTTGAGCAGGGCGTTTGGACTGAATAATCTCCAGAGATTCCGTCCAACCTCAGCTCTTCTGGGATTCTGTATCTCTCTTTCAGGGGGATTCCATAACACTTTTCAGCTCAGCTTCAGTTCTCTCTTGTCTCTACCTTGTCTTCCTTATTGTATATAACTTGCAATAATGGGAAGAGACAAAAAGGGAGAAAAGCAGATGTTGAAGCCAACACAGCCCTTGGCACTAGGGGGCAAGGATGGGCTCTGGAAGGACCAGGAGAAGAATGGGGAACATAAGACTTCCTAGCCTGGAAGGAGGGAGGGAAGGAGGAGAGAAGCAGTGGCATAGCACATTCCTCCTGAGCAGTGAGGGATAGGACAGAAGGAAGAGCAAAAAGCCACTGCAGCAAAGGAGAAGGGGAATCATGGGGAAAACTGATGGGGTGACAGCGTACCGGGGCTTGGCTCAGGTGGTGCAACCTCTGAGTTAAGTGGGCATTGCTTCAGGTAGGCTGGTGGGACTAGAGAACTGAAATGACATTGGGCTGATCTAGAATGTGCTGTGCCGGAGCACACTGTGTTGTTTGCTTCCCATTGCTTTGCTTGTACGTAAGCCAGCATGTATATAACAAATGTGTTACACAAGTTAAACCCCTATGAATTCACAATAGAATTCATGTTTGCTTCAAATGGAAGGAAACAACGAGTAGCAAATTAATACTCAAGCTGCATAAACTAAGAAGTATTCTTAACCCTTTCACTAATGCCTAAATCCATTTAATCATCTCCTAAATGATAAAGAAGATCAAACTTTGGTCTGAGATGAAAACCTAGTCACATAGGCATAAGCGACATATAATTAAACAATGACTAATCTGTCAAGCACAGTCCTCAACTTCAGTCCCATGTCTAAGGTTCCCTTCCAAACCCATTGGTTTTTAATGCTGAAAATGAGACTAGAGTATGTATCTAATTGTTTGCATTAATTTACATATGAAATTCCATAGAGATCTCAATATTATTTTAAAGTAGGACTTGTAATAATTTTGTGATTTTGTAATAGGTTCTTTAGCCATTTTTGTAACTTGGGTTTATATATATATATATATGCATAGTTTAATTTTAATATTATATATTTTCATATATCTATCTAAAAGGTAGGACATGTGAATTACAGAGTTATATTCTGTGTGTAGGTAAATATTTGTTCTAAGGCTATAGAAATCATAATGAGAAACTCTGAGTGAGTTTAAGAAGGAAGTCCCTTCACTGAAAGTTGAACAGTTCTTTTGTGTGAGCTTTTAAAACATGCTAAAAGCATAGCAGTTCAAAGAAAGTGCTCAGTTGTACAGGTATTATATATACAAGAGTGTTGCAAGAAGGAAAAGGTCCTTCATTACTGACAATAGGAGTTTGCTTAAATAATCCTCCATTTAAAAAGTAACATGAGGTTAGCAACTAAATAATTTATAATGCATTAAAGGGAACAGTAATAGAAGATTATTGAAAAGAAATATAAACGATATTAAGGTAAAATATTTTGAAGTTCAATTAAGAGACTAGTTATAAGATCTACATTAAATAATTAAAGAGATATTTGAATTATATGTTGTGCCATAAAGGCACAAAGGCTAATATTGGAAGAAAGGACATGGTGATACTGTTGATATTATGGGATATTGAATCAAAAAAAAGCAGAACCTCCTGAGAAAATGTAAGGAGTTCAACCTGAAAATTGTGAAAATTCTCACAAAACATATTAAAGTAATATTCAAAGGCCAGTTCTTTATAGGATTCTTAGTATCTATTATATATAAATATATTCACTCTTCCAGTTTGTACTGTTTTCCCCAACGTGTCTCCAAGACCTGAGTAAAGAATTGAGAAAGATCATCTTCTTAAACGTTAGTATCGCTATAATTAATTTTATATTATCATTATCATTCCTCTTATGACAGTAAGCCCAGGAAATCTTGATCTGGGCTGTCACCAATGTTCTGGTGTGGTTCAGAAGTTAAAAAGATACAGTGCCTGCCCTTCCCAGGAAAAACAAACAAATATGGCCTGAACATTCACACTGATCCATTGATTTCTGTCTGTTCTGTATCTTGCCTGGAAAAGTGCTCCCTCTTCCACATGACTTTAGAAGGTCTCTTTTTCCAGAAAGGCATTTGTTAAAGTGCCTCATACAGGCTGAGTTCTCCCAGTACTTGCCTTTTTTTTGTTGTTTCTTTTTAACTACAATGTTTGCTATTGATCTGTGAAAAAGCTAAAATCAGTGAGTGCCCCATCATGTCTTTCCAAAGTGCCTTGCAGCATAACAGATATATGTTGCATATAATAATAAATCTTCATGAGTTCTGAAATTGAAACATATGCATGCCAAAAAGCCTCATAGGAAAAAAATAATTAAGGAAAAACAGATACATTCTTAGGAATGCACTTGCTGTTTTGTAGTCTCTGAAATAAATGCATTTAGGAAAATAACCTTATGTTATATGTTCTTTTTCTTTTGCCCATTTGAAATATAATCTGTTCGAATATCATCAGCCAGAAAAGTGTTCTATTCATTTCCAAATCTTTTGGATACTGCTCTGACTGATTCTGCTGACACAGACTAAAGAAAGCTCATTTTTCATTTTTTGGCTTATTCACTATGGGCAATTGACAGCACTTTGGGCTAGATCCAAAATCTGTCAAAGCCATGAACAATCCATCCGCTTGCTGAGCTAATAGCTAGTTCTGCTGCTTCTTTCTTGCGCCAAGTCATATGCAGACGGCTCTCCAGGCCTGGCAGCCTGAGGCAACTCCAGCAGCCGCAGCAATGGCAGCAGGAGGTGGCCAGTTTGAGGCCAAATAGTCCCCAGATGACACTAGGAGAGAAAATCATCTGGAATAAAGAAGCCCCTTAAGATTCCCCAGTCCAAAAGCATTATGTTGGAGGCAGAGGGAGAGGGGGAAAGCACCCCTCTTCTCTCTTATTGTCCTACTTGTGGAGGACGAAGAAAAGCCAAAAGCCAAAGAGAGCAGAGAGAGAGTGAAAGCAAACCCTACTGTCCTCTTGCCAGAGGAAATGGGCTGTGGAAAGAAGACGAATCTCTCCCTAACTCCCAGGACAAGCTGTGAGTGCCTGAGCTGGCACCACGGTGTAGCTTTTTATTTATTTATTTATTTATTCCTAGCTGAAGTATTCAGTAGGCTTTTAAATCATCATGAGCTTTTTCTTTAGGATGTTTGGATATGTAATATGACCATCTGTTTTCTTTTGCCAACAGAGCTACCAAGTTTTGTGTTGATCCACATGTGAGACCTTTTCTTTCTGCTCATGGTGGCAAATTGCGGATCGATACACTTAAATGCCAAGTGTCAGCCTTTAATCAACTCAACCTGTAGGATTCAGAGCGTGACCATATGTATGGAACAGGGAAGCTGGTAGCTGCCTTCCTTGGAAAACTGGGCGGACATATGGGAAGTAGATGGGTAGGTGTTTGGTATCATGACTTGCTTACAGGGGTGGGATGTGTATGTGTGTGGGAGTGAATCCTTGTTAGGCTTCTTGGTAGCTGTAGGATGAAGATAACTTTGAGTGAACGAGTGCTTTGGGAACTGGAAAAATCTGCTGGAAGGCCTGGGTGCTGCATTCTGGTGGGCTTGTGAGAATCTGGAGGTGGTGAGAGGGAGCATGAGTTTTGAATCCCAACTATGATTGCTGCCATCCTTAGGGAGATTGCTGTTGCTTCACAGTGCCCTTTCACAGCTGAGATTCATGAGGGAATCATCAGTTTTCGGGGAGGGGAGAGCACCGGCGGGAGTGGGAAGATAGCCGGAAAGTAATTCTACAGCACAACTTATAAGAACGTTGTTAAGTCAGGACAAGTCTGTCACTTGCGTACCACAGCACTAACGTAGCTTTGCTGCCAGTTCCTTTGCTGCAGAAAGAAATGATAGGGAGTCTTGCTGGCACTGGTTCCTCTCAGCAGTTAGAAGAGGATGCTTCTTCTGCTGCACAGCAGCAAATGAGAAGGGTGCCAGATTACAGACTTTGGCCTGTCTCCTGAATCTTTATAAATGGTATTTGCATGTGAATTTTTAGTTTGCTTCAGGAGAAAAGAGTGCTTTTTTTTCTGAAATATTGACCCAAGTTGCCTTATAGCATGTTGGCTTTTGTTTCATGGATGAATCAACATCATCGTTCTATATTTCACAATGTCTTTCTTCGTATTTGAAAACTCCAACCAGAGCAGGAAGCCTGAGAGAGTTACTTTCATGCCCTTAGCTCCATTAAGACTTCTTCTCCCTTGAGCAGTTGCAAGTCCAGGTAGAATCTTTCAGTTTAGAACACACACTTGCTTGACCTGGAATGGCCTGATAGATCGTAATGAACAACACTGACAAAGTATACGCCTGCATATGCCAAGGGCTATATCTTTGGCTCTTAACCAAAGTTAGATTCCTGAGATAGAAGGAGCATAGACCAGTGCATACACTTCTAGGGTCTCTCCAGTGTTGCAGGGACAGTCCATACAGAAGCTTTCACCCTCCTGTGTTGTGCTGAAGGAGCTTTAAAAAATTATTCTGCAGCCCTGGAATCTAATCTGTAAAAAGGATGGCAGATCTATAAAGATGGCAATTTTTGCAATGATAGTAGCATTTTGCTTACATTTTTTTGGGGTCTTTTGTATATGCTAATATGGGAATGTGTATTTCAGAGAGATAATGTAAATAATTTAATTAGGTTTTTTCCTGTCTGTCCTTATTAAATGGAAAGAGAAAAAATATTTTTTAATTCTACAGTGATTTTTAAAAATCAGGCAAAGTTTCAGACTTACAGTTCAGACCAGTCATTAATGTTTGAGCAGGGTGACACTGTAGTTAGTTCTAGTTCAAGCAGACGCTCCAATAATAAAGTCTTAATTTCTCATAGATTCTTAGAGAAAAATATTTCCTAGAACTTCAAATACTGACATGTAGCCACTCTTGTTGATTATAAATGCCTGTCTTAAATGTTTACGACCATTATAGGAACATGTACTTTGATAAGATACTGAGTTCTATAGGCAAAATCGTTGTTCTTAATTTCAGAGAGGTACAAAAGGAACATGCCTTAAACAAACATGGACAGCAGAAAACCAAGAAAAGTTTAGAGAATAAAGAAGTAATGCTAAGTAATGCTAAAGCAAAGGAACTTGAAAGTAGAGAAATGCCTTCAGGCGAGCAGGTTTTTTTTACATGCTTTGCAAATAAGTAGCATTACATCAAAGAAATTCTTGATTCTAACGTCGTGGTTGTAATTGGAACTGCCTGCAAGACTTTTTCTTTTCCTTTAGCTTTTTGAGTATGTTACATAAGGTCTCTTATTTTCTTCAGGTCCTAGCGGTCTGCTGCACTCTGATGTTAAATCAGTCTATTAGTCCACTCGCTTTATAAAGTGCTTTTTTAAATTTCAGCTATTCCAGTAGAATATGGGGCTATATTATTTCGTTTTCCATTACATTTTCTGTTATGCTAAGTTAGACACAATTTATCTGTGGGTGTTATTTCCAGATGGAATGGCTCAGCCCAACAGATCAGGTGTAAAATGTAGCAACAAAAGTTAAAAAAGTAAAAAAAAATCCTGAAGCAATCCTCCATAAATTGTAAGATTTGCCTGAAAGGGGGTGGAGGTGAAAGCACTAAGTATTTATGTAATTGTAATCCTTTTCATGTGCTGTAAAAGTTTGAGGCATTTGGGCTTTTTTTCTTTTCTTTCTGAAAAGTCTAGCCAAGTCCTTCAAGCATGGATTGACTTCAGTTCCATGGAAGGAGTTCAGTTTAATGTAGGCAACTATTGCCTCCTCCAAAATCCCCAAATTCTCTGCAAATAATTTGCTGTTGTCCTGCAGTTTACACTTGCTTATGCAGGTAATTACCCTCTCAGGTACACATGTGCTTCCCCCAACACACGTGAAAAATCTTCACACTCCTTCTCCTTCCAGACCTAATGCTGTAGAGATGGACTGCGTAAGAGCATGATTCATAGGAGAGGGTCAGCTGATGCTTCTCCACTGATTAGATATTTCTACATTTTTGAAGAGATGACATGTGCTTGCTCTTTACAATAGCAGAATAAATTTCTCTGCTCCAGCAAGTGAAAAAGCTTGGAAAATAGTTTCTCAGATTAGATTCTCCTGTAAATCCAAAGCTTAAGAATTTCCATGAGAAGTTCTAAAAAACACAATGTTTATTTCCCCTTTTTAATAGGAATTTCTGAAAAATTTAATGCAAGATATGTCAAACCCTTTGGAATTTAAAATCTCCTGTTGGTTTGCTGAAATCACATGACATTAATCTGTATCTTTCCTGATGGTGTCATATCCTTAAGGGGGAGCAGTGATAAAGTACAGTAAAATAGAGGTAGCAGATTTCCACTGTTTCAGGCACTGTGCAGGGACTACAGCTTCTCCAAGCACCAAGGATCTCTCAAGTCCTCTGACGCTCTGGGGATCTTCAAGTTTCTGTAGGGAATATATAGTCTGACCCCTGGAGAAAGCATGGAGTAGAAACACAGCACTCATAAGAAGACATGACATTTCCTATGGAAAATCAGGACTTGATTCCCAGGGTGAACGGCAATTGATACAAAGCATTGATCCATCAGTAAACCATTTCAATGGAAAAACTCAAATAGCTTTAATTATATCTGCTATACAAGATTTATTCGTTTTCCTCAAACATAAGCTGAATTAATTACCTTCAGAAGAGCAGAGAGTGCTCAAATTGCCTCAGTATTTTGGCGGAAACCTTGAAAATCAGTGGCAACATCTTTGAAAATTGGTAGTTAAACACTGAGCTCTCTACTCTCTGCTTAGGTACATTAGTGCAGGATCCAACTTTCAGCATATGCTGTCTGATCATCAAGTAGCTTTTACAAAGGCATGAGTTTCTTTAAAATGTTATCTATCAGATTTGTCTTTTTTTGTTTGCCCCAAGGAGTCCTCAGTTAAAAAAAAATCTATTTTCTGGTCAATGTGAGCAGTTGTTTACTACCATTCATTTCAGAGTTACATTTTCATAACCGGTAAAATAATGAGTCATGTTAAATTCAATAAACAAATGTAAGTGCATGACTTTCAGAACTTTCTTGAAAAGTGAGTGTAAAAAAGAGATATTTTTATTAAGTTGCTACTTTTATATATTTTTATTTTAATTAAACTGTAGAAAATGTTTCCAGTACAGTTGAGAGCTGTTAGCCTTGCTGATCTAACACAGCTGTGTAAGATTGAACTGGATGTTATTTATCAGTAGGGATTATCCATTGAATTCTTATCAGAGTTTCAGGTACAGAAACAGTTCAGCAGCTATGTTCAGCTTCCAGGGTAGACTATTCAGAGTCACAGTTAATAAAACCTCAAAAACCAATTTTTTCTAAAACTTAGTTTTTAAAAGAACTATTTGCATGAAATCTAGGGATAGAGAAATAGTTTGGAAATATGCCATATACTAAATTTACTTTAAAGGTAGACAAACAGCTTCAGATACAAAAACCAAGTAGGTCAAATGTAAAATGTAACATTGGCATAAGATCTTTTTTCATGTCTGACTGGAGCTGTATTCATCTCATTTAGCTCTTTTTCAAGTCTAAAACACATGAGATTTGAACTGTACATTTTCTCGTTCGGTTTTAACAGAAGCAATGCACATATGTGACTGTAGGATCTCTCTCCAGTGCCAGGTCATTCATATTCAGAATAGCAGAAGTGTGTTTTAGAAAGGGTTTATCTTACTGGCTACACAAACTGATAAGAAACATTCCAATGAAGTAGAAACAAAAATAAATGCACCAATGAAGTAGAAACAAAAATAAATGCAGAAGAAGAGATTAGATGATGACATCTCATATTTCTGCAGTGTAGCTATTATCATTGTTACACCCAAAATAAGAACTGCTAGTAGCAAAACCACTCCAAGTTTAATTAATGGCTATAGAGAATTTAATTTAGCACAAGCTGTTTCTAGCTTTTCCAAAGTCATAGGAGCAATGAGCTGGGAGCGAAATGATGAGGGGAACTGCATGAAATCACCTCCGTCATCTCCTGCACTGTAAAAATCACAGTGCATCAACTTCCAAAATGAAGTCATGCAAGCACGAAAATAGAAATAGCAAAATGAAGAATAAACCTGTCATTTACTGAGCAGCAACGAGTGCTTTGGTTGGATTTGGTTTGAACGGTAAAGTACTGTCTAGAGAAAAGAGGAGCCTGGCAACTCAGCAGACCCAAGCTTTCTAAGACATGGCTGTTTACTACCACTTTTGCTGCCAGTGAAGTACACAAATGCTAATGTTTCTAAACTTATGTTTCCTGACCAAATCTATGCTGTTGACACAATGAATGCAACAGGGACTAGTGACAGAGGTAAACACTTCAGAAGTCATAAACTTTATATTGTATGCTATTGTGTATATACTATAATGGGTAAGTATACAAATGGATATTATGCCTCCAAAACAGATGTATATTAAAATTTTATTTTTGTCTATTTCTTTTTCAGTCAGCATATTTCCAAGTAATATATGAATTTCAGTTAGGCTTTTCAGTTAAACTTGTTCAGAATGGGTCAGGGCATAGCTGGTCCGTAAATAAGAATCTACACTTTATGTGTTTTTACCAGCATGGAAAGGATTTCACCTTAAAATCAGAATAGGGAGGCTTTTCAGTCAAAGCTTACTAAAAAAAAAGATAACTATGAAGAAAACACAAATCTTTGTCCCTTGTGTATTATGCTCCATATGGTGTTTATTTTAAAACTGAAAATATTGTAATTAATTTACCATACAAGTTCGCATATTTATACTGCCTTTGTCTATCACTGAGATGAAGGATTTTAAGTGTGGTTTTGTGGGTGTGCGTGTATGTGTACCAGCTTCATAATACCTGGTATTTTTCTCAAAGTCTGAGTTACATGACTACCTGAGAATATCAGCTTCAAGGGTGGAGGCAGGAAAGGAATCCCTTGACTTTCATAATCGAATGCCTGATTTCCCACGTTTTGGTATGAAATCATATAACTAAAGCTATGAAAACAAGTAAATTATAAAGGACATGTAAATTATAAATAAAAGGACCCCCACATTACTTTTGCTGAAATAATTAGAGATTTAAATATAATTTGGAGAAAGAAAAATTAAGATTCAAAAGCCACTGGATTTTTAAATACCATGGGAATGAATGTGCAGGGCTGAGAGAACAGAAGTAGCTCAAAATTACTTTGGGTAGCTCCAGGTTACTCCCAATTCAGGAGGTACCCAGAGGAGTGTAAAAGAAAAGAGAAAATTGAGCTTTGAAAGTATTTGCCTTTATCCATATTTTAAATATGTTTAGTAAATTTGCAGCACCAGCTAAGAAACATTTTGGTTTATTATTCTGTGAAAGATATTCTATACAAATTAATCGTACCAGTCAGACCCAATCTTTTTAAGAGGTTCTTTGTGTGCCACAGGGATGGCACAAACTCTGAGTGTATTTTACTTTTGTTGCATTCAATTTTTGGAAAGACGGCATCATATAAAAGAGAACAAAATGTTCCTGGTTTTGTACCTTGGCATCAGCTATTCCTTGGAATTTTTACTACTGCCAGTGCGAAGTCTTTCCTGGAACTTTATATGTAGGTAGTAAGTTACATTTTTGTACATTCCTTCCGTCCAGCAGTTTTGATTGGAATCTTTTTTTATTTTTTCCAACCACAGTTGTCTAAAGAGGCTGCAAACAAAAACAACAACAAATGCTTTCTGTAGCATTTTCT
>NW_010586111.1:126283-162296 GCF_000705375.1 Tinamus guttatus
TTTCACTAAGCTCACTTTTCGTATCATTTTGGCAACTAATGCTAAGTGACATGTGATGACTCACAGGTTCACAGTTGAATTGCTAAAAGGAAGTATATACAAAATTCTGAAATCTGATTTGTAGCAACACTTCTGTAAAAAACTACTCTATAAATGGCATTTTTAGCTCAAGCCTAATTTCTTGTTTAGGATTGATCTTGTTTTGATGGATCGTGATAAATAGTCTAAACTGCATTCATATGATCCTTGAATATTTGTAAGTCCACACAGAAGTTGAGGTAGTGTCTTGGGCACCTCGAAAAACATAGGCAGACAAAAGAAGTATTCAATAGCTTGTCTGTCTGGCTTTATCGCTGTTGTATTCTTCTATGTTAAATTCTTAATGAGGTTATTGGAATTTGGCACTCACTTTAAGGGGATAATGATCTAAATATCCAAAAGGAATATTCACACTGTCTCATTTGTTTATTTTTAAAGACTTAACATTTAAGAAATGTTAAATGTTTTCCTTCCAATCCACTTCAAACAGGTTTTCTCAATTTTGAAGTTGTTCTGTGGTCTCTTAAAATCTGATGTCCCACATTGGTATTAATTCTTCCTGTATGTGTTTAAATCAGAGCACTATTAACTGCAACCTGGAATGAAAAGGCATTTTGATTTGGGAAGTAACAGAGTAGAAAGAAAATTCAGAATAGACAAACATGGTAAAATAAGGAAGAAATGGAGCTAAATCACCCTACTTTAGGGGTGGGACACATGCCCCACTCTTGCTGCCCCCTGATAAGACAGCCCGTTGTTTTATCTGGCAGGTTAGGATTGAGCTTTGCATTTGGAAGGATACGCTTATGTATTAGTCTACATTTCTTGGTGCAGGCAGATGAAAGTCAGTGAAATCAGTTTTGTTCCTCATCTCAAGAAGTACTGTAGCATTGGAAAAGGATCGTACAAATGATCAAAGGTCTGGAAGAGCAGCTATCCCAGAAACAACGGGAAAGGCAAGAACTCTTCAGCCTAGAAGGGCGTGATGCAAAACAAATCTGTAAGCTGTGACGGACCTGGAGGCCTTCAGATAAATACAGCGCTGACAGATTCAAAAGAAGTAAGAGGACAAGGTTCTTGGCACAACACGTCACTGAGCACTGAGCTGTGGAAATACTTGCCAATAAGTTGTGGATCCTGCAAGTTAATTTGTGTTCACATGAAAACAAGGTGGGGCAGGGGGGAGGGAAAGAAAAGGAGTGGGTAAAACTCTACCTAGACTTACAGACCTACTGACTTCCAAGAGACTTTCTTTGATGATAAAAATCCTACAAATCACCAGATGTGGGAGGCATCATTACATGCCTGCTCCCTTCTCCTACCCGTCCCCAGGCATCCGCTAGGATGCTGCCAGACAGGATGCAGGGCCAGACGGATGTCTGGGCTGACCTGATACAATTGTTCCAGTGTTCTCAGCAACCCTGGCTGACACTGAGGAGTCACTTGTGCTGTCAAGATTTGTCTATGGTACAAGGGCTTACTGTTCTAAGTCTCAGGGGAGAAAATAGGAAATGTCATTTCCTGTAGAAGATTCTATCCAGCTTCTTTCTGTTCTGTAAAACTTGGAGGATTAATGCAGAGAGGTCTTTTTGTTTGTTTTGGAGTGTTTTCTTTTTGACTATTTTCTTCCCTACAAATCTTGTAGGGACAGTTTTGTGACAGAGATGGAGTTTGCTAACATTTTGGTTTTGAGGAGAAGCATTACCACAGAGGTACATATATTGCTCTAAAGACATTTACCAAGCTTCTCATCAGGAATTTCAATTCTCTTTCATTTGCAAAGAGCCTGCTGCAAGACACATGCTGTTCATGGTACCTGAGGTCTGGGAAAGGATAAAAATATAAAGCAAGGAGTAGGTCTCTTGTTCTTGGCCCCTTCTCAGAAGTTCCTTGTTATATGGGACAGATTCTTTCTGCAGACACTTTCTGCAGACTTTTCATGCAGACACTTTCTGCATGTTTGTAGCTTTTTTGTCTCTGATGCCTTCAGCTTTCTGAGCCCAAAGCGGAAACAGAAGAGAAGTTGTCTGTAGAGAGGTGAAGATAAGAACTACAGTCTTGTCATCACAACTCCCATTTTTCCTTACTTGAACAGAGTGGAATACAAACCCATGTCTCCCAGTGTCTTCAGTTGAGTTGTCAATGCCTTGGGGAATATCAAAAGAGCATCCAAAAGTAGAGTATCTCATCTGAAGAAATTACTAGAAATTACAAATGCCATGGAGGGGCAAGTGTAAAAGCAGAGCAAGCTATTTAGGCAGGACTGATAAATATAATTTGAAGAAAGCTAGAGGATAGAGAGAAGGCAAAAGGACTGTTTGGATTATTTAGAATGAACACAAGAAGCAAGTGATAAATTTAAAACCGATAATTTTTAAATAAATGTAATTAAATAATAATTCTATTCACATGAATTTAAATGAATTGTCTTGCAGTAAATGTACTATGAACAGAAGAAGAATAAGAGTGCATATGACACCTTTCTCTCATTATGTCAGTGGCACAGCAATTTATTGCTATTTTCATCCAGTCTAGAAGCAGAACAAAAAAAAATAAGTCAAATTCAGATAGAATGTTTTAAGGTTTTTCTCAAGCTACACAGCTAACTAGACTTACTTGTCAGTGTAGACTCTAAATACCCTCACTGTGGAGAGCCGTTGAGGTATTAGACATACGCTTCTTCATATTGGTTTGAAAGATGAGTGGAAGGAAACTGGATAGGGAGTGGAACTGATAAGGTCTGCATTAAAAGAAAGATGATGTCATTGCAGTTTTGTATTTGCAGTGAAGGAATTCAAAGATAATTCAATGAACATGCCATTGCCTTCCTTTGTATTTCAATAAGCAATCAGGTTACCTCCCAGGGAAAGTCAGCCTTAATAGTTTGAACATGCAGAGGGCACCCACTTGTGAGATATACTTGTTATTTTGCATAGTTCTGCTGCTAGAATTACAGAACAATTTATGTTGGAAGGGACATCTGGAGCTGTGATCCAACCATTCAACCTGGATCAGGTCTACATTAAATCAGTATATTGAGAATCTCAGCAAGAGAAAATATGAGTAACTCCAAGATGAAGATTGCACACCCTCTGTGGGGAATTTCAGTGCTGAACGATCTTCAAAGTAAAATTTTTTTCCTTATATCTAGTTGGAATTTCCTGTACTGTCTATGCCTCTCGTGTTTCCACTCTGCACTTCTGAGAAGAATCTGGCAAGCTCCAAACTGGAAATGATCCGACAATTGTTACGACACATTTTAGCCTCAGCCTAAACCCAAACTCTGACAGAGTTTTAACACTTGATCGCAAAAGTAGGTATTCTCATACAGAAGTCAAAAAAGCACAAATTATATTCTGCCTGCCTTTAAGGTGCTCGGCTGCAAAACCTGTAGAACTTACTGCTCTTTTTCACGTCCTCAGCTGGTGAAAAATATGCCCCTCACTAGAAATCTTCTTTCCAATGTTAAAAAGAATGTTCTTTTCTTCTTCTGTGAAATATTTTCAGAGTGCTGTGCATCTCTTTCCTTCACATTCTACTGCATAATAATATCCCTGCATTCTTCCTGCTGTCCTGTTTGGGTAACATGCTACACACTCCGCAGTTCAGCAGATAGTGAGAAAATACAACAAATGAGAACTTTTATTAATTTTTTTGCTCTTTCTCACACTTTCATTAGAGCCAAAAAGAATAATACAATTAATAAATTCATATTTTATATAAATTGCAATCAAGATGCTCATATTTTTTTAAAGTCTTGTTATATTGTCTTTCAAATAAGATACAAGAATACAGTTATTCAGAAAACTTCTAATTGCTTATATTTTGGCAATGCTTTTCTACTAAGAAGCTTGTAAGTCTCTGCCAGCATAATTTTGTTTTGCAATCTTTCCTCATTTGCTTATGAGGTAGTATTTCTCTGCAGTTATACGACCAAGAGAGGAATATATATGTATATATATATGTATATATGCTATTGCATAGTGTGTTTTCTTTTGGCTTGGAGGTCATAAAAGAAGAAAGGAATTCTTCAGTAGGATTTTTCATCTGTGGTAGCGGTCAAACTGAAGATCATGCTAACACATTTTCCAGCACCCTCTTATATGTATTTTGAGCTAAAATTATTATTATTACACATGGTGTCTAAAATACATCTGGTGTGCAAGAGGAAAAAATCATGACAACATGATTGCATGTATGTATAAATAAATCCTCAATAGCACTTTGGGAAGAATCATTCTCAGAATCGGGGGGAGAAATGGTATTTTCAACTCTAATGCTGATATGTTTGAATCAGTTCTTGCAAGATTACATAAGCTAAGTGAATACAATGGTACACAAATCCAGAATAATATTTCTATGCTTAACATACAAAATTTCTATTACAGAATAACATTTATGTATTTACATTCATTATTGTCTAGTAAGCTTGTTTCTTCTCATTATAAAGTTTTGTAACAACCCCGAAGCTTTTGCATTCTGCTCTTTAGCTCCACACAAGCTCAGCCAGTGGTGCCCCTCACCATTCTCTCCAATAAAGAACAGAGATTAACTCCAGAAAATAGGATTGTGAGCCTCAGTGAAAAGTAAAATAAAAATATCCCCCTGAGCCCTCCAGAAACTCAAGAGGAACCCAGGAGGCTTATCCTTATCTCAATTTTAGAATATTATTATGAGATGATTAACCATGAAAAACAGCTGTGCTGCTTTATGCCAGTGGAAGCTCCATCCCAAAACGGATTAAATGCATTGGTTTATGTGCTGAAAGCACATCAGCTTTATTTTCCATCCACAGACTGGAGCCACCTCCTTGAACCGTGACCAGCAGGTAACCTGAATTTGTGAGTTGCTTACTGAACAGTGTGAAAGTTTGTACTGTTTTCTATACCGCAAAAATCTGGCTTGTATATAAACATATACTGCTTAATTTTAAAAGAAAAGACATAATTTTTGCAGCACTTTTACGGCTGAAAATTTCAACAGCTAGACTCTCTGCCGTCTCCATGTCGTGGAGTGATGTTACGTTAGTCATTATGGATAAAGAGAAATAGAAAATAGATTTAATTTAAAAGTAGGAATATATTAAAAATCTTATTGGATCCTGTGGGAATTAGACTGCTTTGGGAAAATGCATGAATCTTCAGTGGAGGAGTAAAGATAAAAAATAAAGTTAAAAAAAGTAAAAATAAAGAGGAGTAAGAAAACTGAGAAAAAAAAAACAATGCATATAGGACTTGTAATGATGAAAAATGGGGGAGTAGAGAAAAGAAGCTTTGAATAACCACATTCTGAGAGGATGTGTGTTAGAGCACCCATCTGAAACCCTGTGGGGCACAGCACAGCAATTCTACCATTTTTAAGAGTGTCAGTTTAATACCTGAAAATTAAGTATAAGCTGAGCATGACTCAGTTGAGTACAGCTGCCTCATCAGAGCAGTGCACCTTAGTCCTCAGGGAAAAAGTAAGTGGGAAATTGTTCATCTTAAGAGCCATAAACAAACATGTAGAGAAGCAGGCAGGAGTCAGGAACTCCAGGCTTCCTTACTTGTTTTGATCCTGTGTCCCATAATCCTGCATCCCATAATGGGGATGCAGGATCAGTGTGTGATCCCATCTTTGCACAGAGACCAAGCCATGTGTGAAAGCGGAAGTTTTCACAAGAAGGTGATCAGTAGTCGTCAGCATGGATTCACGAGGGGGAAATCATGCGTAACCAACCTGAGAGCCTTCTATAAGGGAATGACTGGCCAGGAAGATGAGGGGAAAGGAGTGGATATGGTCTACCTTGGCTTCAGCAAGGCTTTCAACTTTCAACTAATGTGCTATCTTTAGGGAGGAGTAATTGCAGGCACCAGTACAGGCTGGGGATTGACCTGCCGGAGAACAGCTCTGTGGAGAAGTACCTGGGAGTCCTGGTGGACAGCAAGGTGACCATGAGCCAGTAATGTGCCCTTGTGACCAAGAAGGCCACTGGTGTCCTGGGGTGCATTAGGAAGAGTTTTGCCAGCAGGTTGAGGGAGGTGTTCCTCCCTCTCTCCTCAATCCTTGTGAGGCCACATCTGGAGTATTGTGTCCAGTTCTGGGGAACAGATTGTTCAGCATAGGGCTACGAAGATGATGAGGGAACTGGAACAACCCCTCCTATGAGGAAAGGCATGGAGAGCTGCAGAGAGGTTGTGGAGTCTCCTTCTCTGGAGATATTCAAAGCCCACCTAAATGTGATCTGTGCGACATGCTCTAGGTGACCCTGCTTGAGCAAGGAGTTGAACTGGATGATCTCTAGAGGTCCTTTCCAACCTTAATCATTCCGTGATTGTGTGATTCCGTGTTATTGTGTGTGTGTGCAGCTGTTGGCAGCCATGCTGCAGATGCACACAGCAAAACCATCTGAGGGTCTATTCTGTTCTGCAAAAGGATTGAGTCTGAATGAAGCATCTTACATGTTTTATTGGATTAATCACCCACATAATTATCAAGTATCTGAATCAAATTGAATTCAGAGGACAATTCTGCAAAAGGCTGTGTATGCTTGTAAGCATTCAGTGGGCACTTTTAAAAGATAAATTTTTATGATGTGACAGAATTTACATTTACCACAGCAAGTGTTACTGTTTTTAGTTATTCATTTATCACAGACAATGATACCACCACTAATTTTCCACTGACAGTGCATCTAGTTTTTAACAGTCCTTCTTAGGTAATCATATATTTAAGCCAGGTTTAGCATGGCTGATTTTATCCTATCATCTACTACGTTGAGTAAAATTCATTATTTCAGGGGAATTCTGAGGAAGCTTGCTCTTCATGGAACTCTCTCTTATTGTCACTCTGTCACTTAAGAGATCTGCAACAACTTGTATCTATAGCACATTAAGCAAAAGAAAGTCTACATGTCTTACCAGCTCTCCAAAGGTGACCATAAATGCTTAGCAGTTTACAGTTTAGGAGTCTGCCTCTTCAGTGTGGCAGTGAAAGCTACTTTATTCATAGAAGACATTCCTTACTATGGTATACAACACAGTAAGCCACTGAATGGACACCTTAAAAAGATACAGCACTACCTGGCAGTAGCTCTAGACTTGTTACACTAGGCAGAAGTATGATGGAGCTTTTTCTGCTTCATCCACACTTTCCCTCTCTTTACTCTTAATCTTATTTATAAGACCACTCCCCAACTGCAATCAGAAAAGAAACAGTTTCTTGAGTAAATGTATTTTAATTTGAATAAGCTGTTCATGTTATCCATTACTGTCACAATCTGGTTGCACACTTACCAACTGAATGAGTCATGAAAACTACAGAATCACAAGTTAATGTCAAAAAGCTTTGGCATTTCCACTTGCACATCTCACTTAAAAAAAAAAAGGGTTATGCAAGATTTCCCATTCTTTTTTCTTGAGATACCTAAAAGTCTAGTCTAGCTCTACAGTTCTAGTCTAACTGTACTCTATAAGGTTGTTCATGGGTCCAACCTACAAGAAAACAGAATGCTGATTGATACAGAGAAAATAAAGTTCAGATACTCACTTGCTTCTTTTTTTTTTTTAAATTTGCCACAGATGACTGAAAAATTATTTCTGCCTAGGGAGCAATCGGATAATAAGGAAACGCCTGAGGCTTGTAAATATAGCACCTTCTACCTCCCTTAGTGGGGTTGATGGTAATGGCCAGTAAGTTTCTGGCAAGTTGCCTGTTACAGTAATGCCATTTACTTGCTTTAGAGGGAGAGATTTCTGAGTCTACAGGTGGTTTATTTAATTTTTAAGGTAGGTTTAAACATTGAAGCAGTGAGCCAGCACTTCTATGAGCATGAAATTGTATTTCCAAGCTGATTCTTGCTAAAAGGTGAAACACCATATCTTCCCAAAAGTTGCAGCAACAACAACTTACTGATATTCTAACAGCAAGCAGTGCATATGCTGTTTTAGAGTGTTTTTTCAAGACAGGTTGCAAGCACTGCTGAGTTTTCTCTGCCCACTACCAAAAATGCATTCTGTGTTGATATTGCTCCGTGGTGCAATTTTGGAAGGAAGAGCAATGCAGTTCTGAATGTTTATGACAATCTGTGAACATGCCCCTAAGGAAACCTAAACAATGTCACATAATTATTTCTAAATTTGCATGCTCAGGGTTAAGAGTAGGAAGAAACCTAATTTTCAGAGCTGCTAAGTATCTGCAGGTCCCAGTTGCTTCAGCAGAAGCTATAGATGATTCTGATTTTCAGATGATATTTTCATACTATAGTTACCCCCCAAAAAAATCACAAGTCCTTAGATATTATCCTTTCTGTTGATGATAGAGTCTAATGTAAGAGATACAAGCCTAATGATCTTGGCTCTAGCATTTTACTTAGGGAGTATAGGGCTTTGTTGTAACTCATGAGAACTCTAATGCTAGAGAGTTGCGTCTCTACCTAATCATGGAAAGAAGGTTGGAAGGGACCTCTGGAGGCCATCTAGCCCAACTCACTCAACTCTAAGCAGATCAAGTATCAGCTACATGAAGTCCATTAGGGAGTGAGAAAAAGGGTATTTCTGTATTGTTTCTGTTTCAAAAGTGAAGTATGTTGTACTTGTGTATACCAAATAAATATTTTTTTCCACTGGGATTCTGTATCAGGTCAGTTTTTCAATATGGTGAGGTGTTCACCATAAAATATTCAAAATTTGTATAGTTTCTATACAACATCCTCTCTAAAGCTGAAAGAAAAAAGAAAAAGAGAAAGAGAAAAAAGAGTGAGAGAAAGCAAAAGAAAGAGAAAAGGAAAAAAGGAAAAGGAAAGGCTTGTTGATTTTGTTTCTTTTGGGAAGCAAGATTAGTTAACTGTAAAGTTCAAATGTGTCGTATGTGGAAACACAGCTGATACATGAAAAGCTATAATTTAAAATGTTCCACATGGGTGTTATATATGGGATCATTAACATGAATTATGGCAACTTTGTTTGTTTTGTTTTAAAAAATGGTGTAGAGATGGTACTAACTGAAAAAATACACGCCTTCCTAAGCTTCTCTAGTCATGAAACACTCTCCATTATATGTATAATACTCTCTCAAGTAGCTTGGCAAGTTGCTATTTCAGTCAATTTTTTTCTTTCAATGTTTGCTGTCATGGAAGAAGAGCTGTTTGAAAGAAAAGACATAAGATGAAAGTAGAGAATCCAGGTCGAGGTTCTTTAGACAAATGACCTTTCAACTAAGGGTCCACCCTATTGTTATTATTTAATTGGCCAAAAAGAATAGATTTTTGAATATTGAATCACGACTCCAATGCTAGCCAGAGACTGAAGTAGAGCTAGGGAGGTCTTAGCCTGTGATTAAACCAGCTTTTCACCTATTAATTGGAACCTTACTCCATGCTGTTTTGCTGTGTTTGTACTGTCTCTTATTCTAATTGTATGGCTTTAGTTTAGTTATGCAATTGTAATTTACAGTTTATGACTTTTCACTGCTTTGTCTGCTTTAGCTATTCGTGGGAAGCTTGAAAAAAATATGCAATTCTGAAATTACCATCAAGTTTAGGCGGGATAGGCACTTTTTATGAGTCTATCTTACTGCTTATGGGCAGTTACTGTCCATTATAGCCTTTGAAAAAAAATTAGCCTATCATTGAGTGGGTCATTTTAAAACAGGCCTAATTATACACAAGGGAGGTGTCAAAAAATATGTGCTTTATGGCTACAGCAGACTTAACAGAAGATGTTAAGAGATAAAAGTTCAAATGATATTGAACAATGGAGTATTAGCACAGTAAAGCTATGATCAACATTGCTATGATAAACATTGATTCTTACCAGTTATATCACCAATTCATTGTTTATTTAATATCTTTACCAGTACTATTACTAACATTGTTTTGTTACTTAGTTTATATATTAACTGTAATTATGTAATGATTATGATTTTAAACTATATCACAACTGCTATTTTATAGTGATGGAGTTATTAACATAGGTTTATTTGTATCAGTATTCTTAAAAATATTTTTATTAATGGCCTGAAATGCCAGACTGGGAAATTGCAATGCCTGGCATGAAAGATGAATTGCCGATGACAGAATGTGATTCAGAGCAGCCAGAATGGCATGATAAGCTAAAACACTGAGAACATTTTCCAAAGTAACCAGAGTCAAATTATAAGGTGCAAAATGTAGCTGCCTGCACTTGTTTTAAGTGTTCCCAGGCAAGTGACCACTGAGGCAAAGCTGCTGAGGTACTAGACATTCAAAAAGTCTTCTGGAAAAATAAGAGTTAGGGAGAGACATTGACAACTTACTGCAATCTTGGCAGCTGTTGTTTGCAAACTTACTGCAAAATAAATGTTTGAGCATTTGAAACGTTTAATAGAAAAAGTCATTCAATAGTCATTCAAAAGTCATTCAATTTTTAGGAACTTAATCAGATTCTGCTCTGCATTTTGAAAAGAAAACTTGTCTCCTATGAGAGATAAACGTTTTAGGTTATGATAACATGTATATATATATATAAGCACTTAATCTGTTTATCATATAGCTTTTTAAAAAGGTAACTGCCTTAGGTGAAGCCTGCTGGTGAGAGTGCTTGGTTCTGAGAGGGACCACTGTACCTGCAAAGAGGCCCAGAGCTGCCAGCCCTTGAAGAGAGGCAAAAAGGAGCCCCTTGGAGTTGCAAACCAATGGGAAAAAAACATCTTGTATATACAAAACTTCCAATAACTTTTACATTGGTGCTGTTTTGCTACTAATAGCGAACTTAAGTCAGAAAAAATAGTGACGCTTGGCAAGGCTTTAAATCGAACTCAATGAATTATTTTACTGCCTCTGAACAGGATAAGGCTAAGGCTGGCAGTGATGCGTAGTTAAAAGCAGTATTATTATTACATTGTAAGGAAGGTCCTGATCTGCGCTATTCTGTCCGACTCATAGAGCATGTTTTATGTGGGCTAAGTTTCAAACAAGATTTATTGGGATATCAGTTTAAGAAATGAGACAGTGGAAAAGGACATTAAAAAAAGGGCACTTGAAAGGGGTTGTCAATAAGCCTTCACTTATATATCCTGTTCTTACCTCAAGATTTCGAATTCTGGTGAGGGACTTGTGCACATGTTTAACGATAATAAACAGGAGAAAATGGTATCATTTCTTATCTATGAAGTCTTACTAAAAATGGATGCTAAAAATGGCTTTAAATATTGAGGGAGTAAATTTCTCATGGTGGCAATGATAATGAAAAATAACCCTAAATCAGAAATATGAGTTAGCTGCAGGCTTTGGTAACATTGTGTGGGGTTAAACATTTTTATATACATACTGATATGGTAGAGCAGCAATATGCCAAAAATTGTTGTGCAACATTGTGTTGCCAACTGCAAAGGCAGTTGCAGGTTTATAACTGCACTTTATTGATAACCGACATTATATATCATTACATGAAAATGGTGTCTGAAATTCTGCCATTAATAGCTGAGCTCATGACCAGTTCTGACGTATTTGACTCTAGACTGTATGTCCTAATGGTTTTGGGGTTTCTTTTGTTTTTCTTCACAAAGAAAAGGGCATACTCTGTAAAAGCTTTCCTCTCTATTTTCTATTTCCAGAAATAGTATAGCTGAGGATCTTTGTTGTGATCACAGAACCTCACTAAAGCCATAAAAAATAAAAAAAATCACACTTTAAAATAAGATCTGATTTACCAGAGAATGACCAATGTAGTTTATATCAAATAAGGTTCAACATACCTAATCCCGTATAATTTCCTGTGAACGTAAAGGTATATCAGCAAAGTGCTTCCTGGTAGGGTTTAAAAACAAAGTGATTTATGTTCATGCATTCAGTTTGCAGCATCAAGTGAGAAACCAATTAGGTATTTTAAAATAACAGATTTTTGAGAGGAGGAATATTTAATGGGAGGCATTATTTAAAGTGAATTGAACTTTAAGGTATCTTTGTCTCTCCAGGGGTCTGAGTTATTAAATGTTCTAAAAGGTCTATGTAGGTACCTGCTTCTCCTTGCTGATGTATGGGTGCTGGGAAGCATTTTTTTTTCAGTACTGTCAATCAGAGATTGGCAGAATAAGTTTTGTTAGGCAACTTCTAATCGGCAACTAAGAGGCAACTCAAACTTTGAGTAGGCAACTTCTCAGCTCATTACCACACAGTGTGTCTAATGTGCACATGCTGAAGTGGATGGTGATAGAGTCTTGCTTGCACACACTGTGGACCTTTAGCTTTACAGAAGATTCATGTCTGAATGTCAAACCCATGGGAATAATCCTGTTCTTTGTTATTCACTTATTTCCAAGACACATTATAAAGTTCATGCAAATAGTAAAAGACCTCCACTTTTATAAAATATTGGTAGAAGCCTATAAGTTTGATTTTTTTTTTCAAGATGAAGGTTGAACACTTTTTTTTTCTTAAGCTTATACCACTTCCCATTCCTATTCCTGTTTCATCCTTGCTTTACAGTTTTCCTTTGAAATTCTCAGCTTAACAGATCTAATGGATCAATTTAACCGCTTCCCATATATCACATAACCTGTGTATGTTGCAATCAATGTCAGCAGTAACAATTTATCACGGTTTCAGATTTTTTTTGCAAAATGTTGGAAATATTTGGGAAATAGGCAGCATATGTCCTCAAACTTTTTTTGTGAAAGCTGTAGGTGTCTGAGTTGTTTAACTATGAGATCATCCAAACCCATTTGGTTGTTGACCCTTTCTGCGGTTTTGAAGACGGCTTGAATGTATCTGTGGAAAGCTCAGGGAAGGTGTGATTCTTTCCAAACCAGAAGTAAATACATGAAAATAACCATCACTGTTAAATGCTAGACTAGCTTCAATTCAATCTCCTCTTTTCTCATAGATCCCAGATAATGTGGTTTAATATTCAGATTTATCAAAAATAAGACATTTCACTTTGGTCTTTTCAGAGTAGTCTTACAGGCAAGGGACTCTTCTTTATGAGACTTGAGTGGTTTTGTTTTCAAGTAAGTTTTAAATGAGATAGAAAGCAATACAAAAACAAAAGCTTTTAGAAGGAAGGAATAGCACATGTCATATCATTTCTACTTCTTCCTACAGTTTGCTAATTGCACAATGAGGTCCTTTTAAGAATTAGACAATAATATCTAGTAGGTGTGGTGATGGGTTTACAGTTGAACTTGATTATTTTAAAGGTCTTTTCCAACCATAATGATTTTATGATTTTATCTTGTGATACAAGTGTTGATAAATGCTTTATTTAAAAATACTAGAGTTTAAGAAAATTCTTTAATGTTTAAATTCTGGCCTTCAGATGAATAGCTGGATCCCCAAAATAATGAGTAAATAACTGTGACAATGAGACAATATTCCCTGTATGGGGAACCTTAGCGTCTTGCATCAGAATGCTTGCATATTTGCATAGTAAACATAATTCTTTTAATTTTCATGCTGAAGAAGTTCATTTACAGGGAAAAAAAGGAAAAGGGGTAAAATAGCTTTTTGGAAGCTTTACTCTTCCAATCAAAATATTATATGGTGCTCTGCAAATTTTCAGAAGTAGTGATGCTGCCTTGAATTTGACAGCTATTTTAGTGTATGTGACAGAAGAACAAGTTTTTTCCTCCCCCTCAGGAAATATACAAAAGAAAAATTAGCAAAATTTGTCAGCTTCTTGTAGACTTTGCAGAAGTTCTGAGAGAGTCTCATTTATCTTTTCAGAATACAAATATATGCTGTTCATTTTTATACGATAGGAATAATAGTTAGGTAACAATTATATATAAAAATAAATATTCTGCCATCGTACTGTTTCCCTCAAGGGTGAAATTCATTGGCAGAATTCCTTGATTTCTATTTGATAGTGTTCTCTGATAGTGTTCCTGCAACCTCTAAGAAAGAAAGTAATGAATTAAAGAAATAAACTTCTGAAACTTACACAGAAAGACAAATACTTTCTTCCTATACCTCAACACTCTTCAAGGAGTAGCTGGCAAACAGACTTGAAAATAATATTGTATAGCAAATTTAATTTTTCATGGCTTTTTCAGATACTTGCAGAGGGGGAAAATATATCAGGGGAGGAAGGCACTGGAACACAGAACTACTAATTTATGATGTTAAAATTCATCAAAAGTGAGAGGCTAAGGAGAGACAGAGTATATTTCCCCTTTTATGAGCCCTTCTACAATCATGACTTGTGGCTTCAGCTGATGACCAGCAAAATGTCCTGTAAAAAACCTTTAAGGGAAAAGAAAGTTGTTTCAAATCTTAACAGGAAAACCTATGCTACCTTTTACTAATACTAAGTAGGTAGCTGAACCAAATGATGATGATTTCTAACGTATATAAATATCCCTCTCTCTTAAGGCAGTATTTTAAGAGATGCAAATGAAAAAGTGATGCTGTTGCAAAAAGGTGTGAAGAATGGAAAAATACAGACCTAGAATGAGGATCACTTTAGCAGTCTGATACACTACTCCACAACATGGGATGCAGTTACAGGACTGTGATCAGTAAGAATAAAGATGAACCTTTCTTAAGCTTTTTCTTTAACAACAGCTCAATATAGTACTTTGGTATTTAATACCTGTAGCTTTCCTGCAGCTTTTCATTGACTTTGATTTATGTACCTGCTACAGTTCTACACATCATTTGTAAAATTGAGGTATTTGCCCATTTTTTTATGTATTCCTCTCTGCATAAAGCAAAAGTTTCTCTAAAGATGAGGAAAGCATAGGCTCTGTGTCATGCAGTCTTAGCTCATCTATTCTTACGTCATTCTCAAATATTTGGACCTAGTACTAAGCAGATATTCATGGTATTCTCTTCAAGAGTTGAAGGGCGAGAAAGGAGGTTAAGCAAAGGAAGGAAGATGAAACTGCAGCAAGGTATACAGCTTCACTCTTAGACACAAGCTCATTCACTAGGTATCTCCAGGTTAAAAAACAGTCTTGGTAAAAACATCTAACCAAGACACTCCCGTGTACTCCATTGCCTGCACTAGCTACAATTAAGATTGTAAGTAATTGAATTCTTTTTTATTGTTTTTTTTTTAAATTCATGCTCCTGTGTGATATTTGTATTAAGATATTTATTATGTTTGTGAATGAAGGTATTTTATATGCTTGCCTTTTTGTATTACCTGTACCTCCCAACTGTCTTTGATTCAGGAGGCACTCTTCTGATGCAAAGTTCACTTCAGTTATTCAACACTCCTTGACTGTGTTTAGAATCTCATTTATTGTATGCCATTGCTGCTCTGCTCGATCTCCTTTGATAGCTTTATCTTACTGTTTCAAAATTAACCTCTCCCATCCAAACAATAGCTGAGCAGAGATGATCATCTCTTGGAGGCAGTCTGATTCTGCAGATTTTTCATAAGCAGAAGACAGGTGGGGAGGGGATGAGGAACATCATTTGTCATCGTTGTCATCATTAGCGTTTAAAAACATTTGCTCAGTTCAACTTAACAGATGTCTCCAAGACTTGCTGCCACAGATCACAAGCACGGCAGCACTTCCTCCAGTTGATAAGAGCAGGCTTTTAGAGCACACCTTGCAAATACTATCTGCAAGCAGGAAAAAAAAGCAGCAGGTGGAATTCATAGAAAACTTGCTGAGGGAGCACTCTGTGCCTTCATCCAGGTCATCTGCTTATAGTTTAGCTTCAGAACCAAAATAAGTATTCTCAGGTTTTATAATAACTTGCTCATAGAAATGCGCATGTACTTACAATGTATGCCGTGTAATAAAATCAAAGGGGTCTTAGGAAAAATGGCCTAGGAATTTAAATACAGGTAGGGTAGTTGCATTGAGAGCTTCAGTAACTTGAGGAGAACCTAATTTAAAAACTGGTAGATTCGTTTTAGAAGCTTGCTTGCTTCACTCCATGTATTTATCCACTTCCAGCCTGGTTTTACAGTCTCGCACTCCGGATCTTCTACAGCCATGTTACACAGAATTCTTCCGGCTGATTTCTATCATATGTTTGTTTGCATTTTAGAAGCTTGCTTCCATAATAACTCCATGTATTTATCCTCTAAATACTCCATATATTTATCCACTTCCAGCCTAGTTTTACAGTCTCGCAGTCCGGACCTTCTACATGTTACACAGAATTCTTCTGGCTGATTTCTATCATATGTTTGTTTGCAAATCAATAATTTTTGGCAAAAGAAAACCATCTTTATATGGAAAATGTATCATGAAAAGATATTATCCTCCACCAACTATTTCAGACTTTAGTGTTTTATTTTAATTTGCTTACATTAGGAGCTTTAGAAAAGCTTCAGATTTGAACATAGCATTCAAACTTTTATGAATATATATCCAATATTCATTTGGTCATTGGTATGTATTCTTTGCTCAAGAGTTGAGTGGGAATAATCTCTGCGCATATGAGTGCCCAGGATAAGGCACAAAGAGTGCAGTTTATTTCTGACAGATATTCACATTAATTTCACATACAACTTTTGCTGTGATTATTTCACGACTGACCTAGGTAAGGTAGTTTTTATTTATATGCAGTTACACTTACAACACTTTCTTGCTTGGGTTTCACATTTCATATTGTTGCAAAAACAATCCTTATAAAAGGGTCTCTCTTGCTGGAGTGAAAGGATGAGTTTTGCAGGAGAAATGAGTGATTATGAAATACAGGCTGACTTCTGAACACCATCTGGGGAAGCTTTGCTTGCATTAGGTTTCCACATTCTAAATTATTGCTTTCAAAACCCTGAGGCTGTTTCACAGAAACCACAGAATAATAAAGTCCAACACTTATACACTTATCAAGTGTAGAACAAAGACTGCTTCCCCTTCCTCCTGAATTTTGCCTCACTAAATTTGACCTCCCTGCAGGATAGTTACCATGTAAAGTCTGAAGCTTATTTTGTTCTTGTTCCCTAGAGAATATCACTGCTAAAGCTCATTGTTGAACCAATGGGTCTTGAAGCTTGCGGCCACTGCTGCTCAAGTGAAAAATAAGACTGCAAGGTTAAGTTTGAAAGAGAATACATGCATGTCCCTCTGTCCGTATTCCCACACACTTGAAGCCGAAGGAAACTTCAGAACCTTAAATGATTTTAAATATCAACTTTAAACTAGTCATTATCATCTGCTGTTTAAAATTTCACCTTTAATGAAAGATCATTGTAAGGTCTTGTGTTTGTATAAAAATGCTTCAAAACAATTCAAACTATTTTTTGACATATATACATGTTTAAATACTTTATGCCTCAAATTTCTGGGAAATTCTTAGGAAGTAATTTTGAAGGATCCATGTAGGCAAATGTAATTAAAATATCATTTTATCCTTTAATTGAAACATTATTTATTTGCTCTGTGGCAAAATTATTCTGAGACATAGAATTCTTTGTCTATCATTCCAGAGAATCATTGGAAGGGAGCTCATGTATTCCATTATAGGGTTAAACAACTCTTGTACTTGTGCTTATGTCATTCCTGACAGATGCCTGTCTATCCTGATCTGAAAGACCTCCAGCAATGAAGAATTCACACCCACTCTGTCCCACTCTTCTGCTGTTCTTAGCAGTCGGAATCTTGTCTGAATACCTAATCAGAATCTCCTTTGCAGAGGTCCACTCCCTTTTGTCCAGTTTGGGCGGATGAAAAACAATGGGTTTGGCCTTCCTTGACTTCAGTGGAGTTTTTGAAAGGTAAAGGATACAAAGTGACTTTTGAGACATATATGAAAAAAAGGATGAAATTCAGCAGAAGCTAGTGAGAAATTGTAAACATAGACAGAAATAATAAATCACATAACGAGAGGATGGGGTGAGTAGAAATGCCTTTCTAACAGTTACGCAGAAAAGTATATGGGAGGGTGCAGTGGATGATGAGATGACTCTGACAAAACAATGTCATGATACTGTGAAAAGAGATAAGCATCACTTGGGGATGTATAAATAGACATATTAAGCAATTCTGCTGTGTAGTTCAAAATAACGTAAGGCTGGAATACAGTGTCTACAGGGAAAGACATTTTCAAGAAGGATAAAAAGCTGAGCATAAAAATGAAAAGAAGAACAAGTATAGAAAATAGGAGCTGAAAAGTTGTAAAAAATTGAATTTCTTAGCTTAAAGAAAAGAATGGTCAAAGAGGATGTGAAAGTCATAAGTGACACAGTGTTGCAAGGAGAAAGAATATATGATCATTTTGCAGAGTTCATGGTTCTTGTCTTAGATTCTAACGTATCTTGTATTAAACTGCAATCATAAAAGGATTTTTCAGGAGTTGGTCACATGTCAGGAGAGGCAGGTCACAGCTTGAGCTGCTTTGAGGGTGCTTTAGGGGCAGCTTTGAGGCTAGCTGAGGGCATCCTCAGTTTTGGTAAGTCCATGGCCTTTTGGGTGCCCCAAAACTCAGTCCCCAGATGTCCCCTGATATTTCCTCTGGTCTCCACTGAACTTGGAAACCAGAGATCCCTAAATATCTTGGTATCAAGAGCATGGGGTTGTTGACGGGGCTGTAGCGACATGCATTAGTTCATTACTGTTTTGTTTGTTGTGTGGATAGCTTCTTCTCCTCTGAGTCCATGACTCTGGCTTTGCCATGCTGAGCAGCTTTTGATCACTGAGGACCAGAGAACACCACTCAGTCAAAAGTTATCAGCCTCAACACAAGCAAGTGAAGTGCATGTTACCCTGTTACAGTAAAAAAAAAATGTGTCAGGAGTATGTATCCATCAGTATGGCATAAGAAGTGACTGCAGAAATAACTAAGGACAAAGAAAATTTACTTTATTTGGAATTAATGAATTGATAAACCCTGTGTGACTTTCAACAAAGTCTGTGATGACATTTGCTGTTGCCTATATTCCATGTTCTCAGCATAATGGGCTAATGGAATCAGAATTAGTAATATTTACTTGTTCATTATATTCTCTCACTGTTTCCAAGGCAGCTGAAAAAACTTCTAGACTGTAGAAGAAGAAGGGAAGAATGTATTAAGGATGGATTGCATCAATGAATTTTCATACTGAAGTGTTAATCATAGCTAACTAAAAGTTTTTCTAATAGGAGATAAACATAGTAATAACTAAACGTCCATGATGGCCTTTTTTCCATTTTAGAATAATGATGTAATTCCACTTTCAGGCTGCAGCTTCTCAACCAGTAAATTTTGTCTCTATTAGATATTTCCCACATAGGCAAACTGCTGAATAAGGATATTGAAAGGGTCAGAGATTTAAAAGAAAACAAAATGCAAATGGATCTAAAGAGAAGATCCTACTCATCATGCTTAACATCATTGCCATGAATAATCCTAATAAATTCATATGAATAAATAAAAGGATATTAATGCATGTCTGCAGATCTGAGATCTTAAGTTTTTAGTTTTAAAATGTGATTATCCTTTTTTAATTTTTCTTAAACACATTAAGCAGTTGATTTGGAGACTTCCACATTGATGAAATGTTTAAAAGCTAAGAATTGCACATACTTACCAGAAAAAGGGATACTTGTAAATGAAAAAAACGATTTTTTAAATGGTGATGTTGTGAATATTAGTAATGGATGTTAATGGAAGTACACATATAACACAATAATACTAGATGCTGACGATGCTTTATTTTTTTATTGCATACCTGAGAATGGTATTTGTTTGATGATTTATTTGCTCACGTCTTTATTTCTGAAAGTAGTAAGTAATGTTACTTCTCCAAGGAGGTAACTTATTTTAAAAGCATTATTATTTAGACAATAATAAAGCAAAACTGCTTTATTAGCTACATTCAGCATTCATAATTTCAGCATTCCTTTGGCAACAAACTAGCATTCATAAGCATTCATAAACTAAGCAGATGGTAGATAATTTCTAACTTCAGAGGAAACACTGCTTAAAGCATGGAAATTACATCTTGCTCTTTCAAAAAGTGCATTTGAGAGAAATACTGCAATCAACTGACCAAACTTCAGTTTAAAACTTTCCCCTCCCAAGGAAAGCACCATACCTTCATTGTATAAACCTGCAAGTGCGGTAACATCACGGTGATACTGAAAGTTCCTGTAATAGCTTGGACCAAGAGAGGTTAAGGAAGACAAGTCAGTTCTCGGATTTTGGTACATGATTGTCTTTCACAAGTTGTGTGGTGCTTTAAGTTGTACAACAAATTATGAGCAATGTGTTTCTTAGGGCAAGATTCTGCCCTAAACTAGGAGAGAATTTGAGTAGGAGCTTGCAAATATTTTGCAATTGATGGTTGGATAATTATTCCCACAGGTTTATTGCTGGAACTAGCACATATACCAAAGTCATCTCTAAACCAAGTAAGAATTGCCATTATAGATTTCTTTGATGTTATGCTTTCATGAATTAACACCTTAAAAGGCATAAAGAACAGGATATGCTAGATGCCATGGATCTAGAGGAAAAGGTGTCTGCTCAATAAAACCCAAAACACAGGAGACAACCAGTGCCATTATAGTGTCAGCACTCCCATTCTCTTCCCATTTGGTCCAAGGAGCTCTCTTCTACTCCAGTATTAGGACAAAGGCTGGAGAAAGCCTCATTCACTGATATCTGGATTTTCAGGGGTGCACAAATCTATGCCATCAGGGCCTCATGGTGAAGGAGTTGCAACCTAAGAGTGCTCTCAATGTGAAAGTTGCAGCATGTTTCCCCACGGACCCTCAGGGGCAACTCTAGAAGTACGCAAGTAGCAGAAGCCAAGGGTCAAGCACTTCCAGTACGCGGCGACTATAAGGCCTGGCTGGTTGGACGGTGGCTGTACCCCTTCCGGAAAATCAGCACACGTGGAAGCCTCTCTGAAGTGCCTGGGCTGTTTTTTTCAGCCTTAAGAAGAACAGGTCTAAGACCTCTCTTGCCATTTTTTAATGCTTTACAAGAGGGCATAGAGAAAGCAGAACTATATCGTTCTCAGACAGTGAAGGTCTTCAGTGCATAGTTGAAACGTTGCACAAGTTGCATCCCAGAAAATTCCTGTTAAGCATAAGTATTTTTTACATGTAGGTTGCTGAGCACTGAAAAATATTGTCCAGAAGAACAACGTATAATCTCCAGTAAACGTATAAACTCCAGTAGACAGGTACCTTTTTTGAGGAAACCTATCATGATTTATGTTCTGCAACAACCTTTAGATCCATTTTTGCAGGCTGTACCAAACTACACGTTTTTCATTTTTCTGTATGATGGGGATTATTCCTGCCTGCATTTGAAACCATATCCTTCTCCAAACACAACTGCAAATCCATCCTGCTTTTTATAGCATGCCTCCAGTTCCTTAAGTTTTGTTTCAACCCAAATATACTTGACTTCTCCTTCAGCCTCATCTCACTTGCAGATTTAATAAACCTGTTCTCTTATCTCATCCTCAGGCTAGTCATGAAAATAAAATGCAGAAACAGCCTTAGAACAGACTTGCACAGAATCTTACTAGCTCATTCCATTCTTTCTGACGGTGAGCAATCAATAATAGCTCCTTTGGTAGAAGTTTCTCAGCTATAGCAATTCTGCACTTGCTCTGTAATATTTTAACCTGTGGATTGCTTTCCTCATTTGCATATGATAATATAATCTGAGATGGTATCAAAAACCTTATTCAACCCTCTTGCTGGTCCAGAGCTTGTTACCTTGTCATGGACTAAAATTAGATGTCATCACCAACACCTAGGATGAAATTAAATCATATGGAACTGATCTGGAAACAGTGATTTTATCCAGATGTTCCTTCCCTATTACCTGCTAGTTTTTCTTAATCATGTTAACTTCAGTAATCATCTAATTGCAGCTTTAAAAAAAAACAATAACTAACTGACAATGCTCCCCATAGGGCCTTTATATAAGCATTTGCTCATTTTCCATTAAGTTACTAACTTTGACTCCACAGAACAGCTCTTTATAAAGTCATTTCTTGCAGCAATGTTGCTGTTACATTTCTCATACTTTTTTACATTCGATTAGTTTGCTACCACACATTTCTACTTAGGACAACATTATTCTAAACACCTACACATTAACTATAAAGAGCAAGAGTTGTATCATTAGATGGTATGGCCTTATATAGTAAAATAGTGTCAGGACCCAGAGGTCACTAATTAGTCTTAATGGTCTTAATAAGCCTCACCTGAATCCTTCATCCACACCTGCTGATCAGGGCTCTATTTAAGCTTGACCTGGGCTTTATGATTCTTTTCAGCTCTTGCCTTATTTTCTTTTGGGGGGCTAGTTTTGCTCTTGGTGTTCCCAGATAACTGCAAAAGGTGAAGCGTGGCTTTTTCTTGTACCCAGCTCTCTGCTGTTTCTGCAGTATGTGTTTGCCTCCATCTCTGCTGGTCATCTGGAGTCAGGTGGCTTTGCTTGCTTCATACATCTTCCAGACTCTAAAGGTATGCATACTTTTTTTGTGGCCTTTTTTGAGACTGTTTAAGCATTATAAAGCTATTGCTTTCTACACTGTTGTTAGTAATATGGCCATTAGTACATGACAGATACTCCAATAGTATTTTTATATTATCTATCTTCATGGTAGTTTTGGGAAGCAGGGAAGAAATTACTTCCTTGAAATTACTCTATTTCAAAAACTTATAGCAAAGTTGGAATTGCATCACTTTGTCTTGGGTTGTGGCTGAAGATGTTAACCACAAACATCATGATATCTCTTCTGAGAAATGATAATGCTTTTCCTGAGGTTAGCTGTACTGATCCTCAGGAATACTTATTGCCTTTCCTGTAAGTAATGTACACATTAAGATATCAAGAAGATAGAACCTCTACATTATCTCTCTATCTGTGATCAATGAGGTATGCAATTCTCAACACTTGTGAATGTGCTTTTGCTGAAGAAGTGAATGATGCTCTTTGTTAATGACCTACAGGCAGAATTTGTATATTAAGTTGCATGTTTTCCTCTTTCATAGTTCAGTTGCTGGCATGATACCCTATCTATAACCCACACTACTGGATACATTGATATATTTTTTTCCTTTTCCTTTCTGGTACTCATCTCTGCATAAGCTTGCTGAATGCCTCATTCTTTAATTATTTGGTATGAGTCTAGCTCTTCATTTTTCTTCATTCCAAGTAGCAAATCATTCACACAACAAATTCTTCTCATTTCTTTTGTACAAAATAAAGGCTTGAAGCATAAGAAATTATCTTATCAATTTCTGAGGTTTTTTTAACTATTCTTCTTCTATTATATTATTTTCAAGCTTTTCTTAAGCAGGGTGTGTTTTGTAGACCACACAAATCCTCCACACCAACACAATTTTAAATACACACTCTGTACATTATTTTTTATGCTGGATTAGATGTTTTGGGTTGTTTTATAATCTTTTACTGTCTTTTAGGGATATAAAGCCAAAATGTATTTTAAATACAGATACCAAAGACATGGTTAAAGCTTTCAGTGTTTGCTCTGGTACTCTCAGCACTTGATTTTTCATCTTTTTAATTGCATTATGCTATTTTCTTATTTATAATAACAATGTTATGATAATCACATCTCCTGTTCAAGCAAAGTGAAACAATCTTTTCAGTGCTATAACAAAGTAAAGAAATCCTTTGCATAAAAGGAGAAGGAAAAGCTATCTCTAAAATATCTATATATGTAATGTAGCAAATATTTTAGGAATGACCATATTATCAAGCAGAATATATTTAGACAAAAGTGATTTGAGTCAGAATAAATATTAAGTCTGAACTAAATCCTTTGGTTTTGATTTGTATGTACCCTCAAAAACTGAAAGAGGAAGTTGTCTTCCTGGGCTGAAAACTTCTATTTTTGAGTCATGTATAGCTAGTGACAACATTTAAGTTGTAAGGACCTTCCAACTTGGTCATCCTTGTTGCATTTTTTGCTGTCCATGTTTGTTTTCCTCAGGCAATAAGAAGGCACATTGTTCGCATTAAAGAAAATTCTTTTTTTCTTACCATTAGCATTTTTCCTCAACCTGATATATTCTGCAAGTCACATTCCCAGAAATGCTGAGCATTTACAGAAACAACTTATATCCAGGTGCTTGTGCTCTAGCCCTTTGAGGTCTTCAAGACTTTGTGAGAACTAATACTGACTTAAAAATAAGGTCATTCTTGTTTTCTAGTATTGTGTAACATTTTTTCTCTTTAATGCTTTTTTCATAGGTTGCCCTTTGTATTTGTTCTCTCACTCTTCCATTTAAAAGTTGCTGATACAAGACTAATTTTCTGTGTTTTTCATTAATGTTATGGATGTGTCTTTTTAAAAATGTGTAAGTCATTTTAATATAAAAATCTGAGGAGGATGAACTAAACTTTTTTTTTGAACAGGACAGGGATTTTCTAGATGAAAATAAGTTGTCTGGTCAGCTTTGCAGTAACTTTGCTTCCAGCTTCTGAATGGATTCAGCCTGGCTGAACAATTTTTTTGATTCAACAGCAAGTTTGTTGATAACTATCTGGTAAATGTACAGGAGGAATGGTTTTGTAAATGTTTTTGGAATGATGTATACAAGCATTTTGGAATGATGTATACAAGCATTGTATTTAATTACTGTTGAAGCATTGAAACTGCAATTTTGAAGTGGAGTACAGGGTGGTACTCCAGGTCTAGCTCTCCTGGCCACTTGTCTCCAACAGTGGCCAGTACTGCAGGCTTCGTGTTAAGCACAGGCTTTCATAGGCAACCAGAAAACCACATCTTATCTGAGGAGCCAAGAATTGTAATTGATCTCTAGTCTAATACTGTAACTGCCTAATCAAAGTGTAACTATCACTGTTAGTCCAGTTATAATAGTGATGGCATTTATTATTCAAATCTCAATTCTATCAAAGATCATTAGTAATCCAATAAAATAACACAGTATCTGCCTCCTTGAGCTCTCACCTTTCCAAGAGACTGTGTTATATTTCATTTAAACAAAAAAGCCAGTGGATAAATTCTTTTCAGTTCAACTTCATGCTGCTTATTAATTTATGAAGTACTTACATGCCTGATCTATGAAATTCTTATATGAATAAATGAAGCTTTCGGAGATGGCTTGTTTATATAAACAACTATATGAAGAAGCTAAAGCTATGAACCAATGCTTATTTGCTTAATTTCTTCCTGTCTTTTTAGTTAATCTGACTTGTTGGATTATGTTCTCTCTTTTCAGAAAGAGTATGTTTCCATATTACCCTTCAATTTTCATGCTGGCTGGCAAAGCTTGTTTTACAAGGCATATACAACCTAATTTAATCAGGTATTTCCAGATGTGTCATGCATCCAATCGGGTTTCTTTCTGCCTGCTAAAGTTGCTGGAGATTTTACTGCACACAATATGGTCAGTTGTTCACTCTAGATCTTTCTATGCATCTCTTCCTTCCAGCTGTCCCCAAAATTCATCTCAATATAATTTTCTAATGCTTTTTAGAATTATTTCTTAAGCTTTCAGGTTCTGAGATGAAAACCAATAGCTTTTAGAATACATATACAGCTGAAACTTCATTACTAATTTCCTAAAACAGTAGTTTGAGAAATTAAAACAAGCTTGCCCACTTTGAATATCTGTCTTAATTTCATTTATTAACAAGTTGTATTGGCAATTAGTATTTCCATACACAGGCATGATTATGCTATCAGTTTTCCCCACAAATCACCTTTTGCTAATACCTCAGCTGTTAATTATGCTTTCACCTTAAATTATCTAATTAACATAATGAAAGTCCAGGACTTTTTTTGTAATCTGTGTTAATGTAGCCTGCTACTTTTGTTTCATACCAGAGAAATGATGTAAAGAATATAATTTTGAAAGGCTTTCCAGTTTTTCTCACTTAATAAACATGCATTCTTTTCCTGTAGACCTGTCCATATTTGAACAGGTCTGAACTTAAGTTCTACTTTTCTTAAATCTTTAAACATTTTGTTATGCCATATTCTGTCTTTTAAGAACAATAAAGATCATTAATCTTAAGATTTGTTACATGTCACTATTTCCTTGCAGTTCTGTGAATTTGAAAATGATAGGGATATATTTTGTGTAGCTACTTTAGAGACAAAGGCAGAAAAATAGTTTCCTACCTAATTTAACTTTTGAAAGCAGACAAAACAAACATGGATCTCCATAAAAATCATTATGGATTATCGTAACCTTTTAGTCAAGATAATTTTTTTATAAATTTTCCCCATAGAATACATTTAATTCAAAATAGATGATTTTTTTCAAGATGTGGACTAGTTCTATTTTTCTCTTCCCTTTCAAAATCACAATTCAATAACAAACAGTATTTCATAGGCTGAGTCAGAAATCATTACAAAACTTGACTCTCATGTTGTCCTCTCTTTATTTTTTTTTTTTTTTGAAATCATGCATGTTATCTTTATTTCTTTGGATATTTCCAAAACTGCAGACCACATAATCAGTTCATGAAGAATATGGAATATACTCTTCCCTCTGATATTTAATAATTCAGCATGACCATTTTGAACGCTTCATGTGTTGCTCCTGGGAATCCTAATTGCCTTTGAAATTTTCACTTGTACTTGAACTTACGCTTGCAAAATTGACTCTTCACTAAATGGCTTAGTTGCTCGGAAAGTGGCCATTTTTGGTTTATTTGCCTTCCTATAAGAAGGATCCCTGAAGTACTTAATTATTTTATAATTGGATTCTTTTATAACCAGAAGAGTTCTAATTTTGTTCTTTATTAGATTATCTTATGTCATATCCTTTTCTATATGCATTAATTCTAAAATATTCTACAGATTTACTACTTTGTCACAACTATCTCTGAATTTCTTCCACTGAGTAATGTCTCCAGTATGGAGTTATATCCTGTGTCTTGTAGTTTGTTGTCAGTCTATTGCCCTCTTGTGACTTTAATGCTAATCAGGAGACTGATATGTGTCTTAGGACAAATGTTCCAGGCTTCATATTGATCCTGAACTGATTTCTTGTAGCTGTCATCAAGCTATTGCTTGTTCTTTATTCCTGAGTCTGCTTACTTCTAAACCATTTTATGGTTCTTTCTACCCTATATTTCAAAATTTAAATATTGGTTTTGCCAATTTAGCTCCCCAAGCCTCAACTTGTTTTATGCTAGTGTTTGATGTAGTCCCATCTATTTTGTATCCTGAAGTTTTGTATTGCATTTCATTTTTCTTGCCCTTAATTGTATAAGAATTTTAGAGGCACTACATGGAATCAGTCAGTACTGGCCAATCTGGCCATATACAACCCCATTAGTAGATAACCACACACTGCTTCACATTTTTATAAGTGAACATATTAAGGAAAAGCATGTTAATAGCTAATGCATGTGCATCAACTTGTCCATAATCAAAATAAAAACTCTTATATGCAAGTATCATAACTTACTAGGTATGAAGTTCACTTAAAATGAAACAGGACTTCATAATAAAAAGAACTGCTATAATTATTTATGACTTTTTTATCTTACAGGTAGAAAAACTATAGCACTTGCATAAGTTCCTGCCTAAGGCAATGCAAATTTGAGAAAGAGCATAAAAACAGACATACACAGAATGAATACCCTCTTCTGGTGTAACTGTTTAGATTCCACAAATCAATCTGGGTCTTTCTGAGGTAGCAGTTATATCCTGATTGTCATGTGTAATAGTGCTTGATTTGACTAACCTTTAAAGGTTTTTAGTCCATTTTAGCATATTTATACCTTTGGTCTCCATAAAACTACCTAGGAGTGAATATCACTATTTAATTATCTTGTGTCATTTTGTGTTTTAAAATTGCCTTGTTTAGGGCTGCACCATGACAGTTCCATCAATTTTTGCATTACAGAAAATAATGAACCATTATTTCATTTTTACTACCAATACAACTTTTGTAAGTCTTAAGCAGATTAGAAGGACATGTCTTTTGAACAGCTCTGTTCCATTCAGTGTCCTCTGCAGCTTGGGTCATTCTTTTTTCCATACTTTTCTGTTGAATACTTTCTTTGTATTTTTGGAGATGAGAAACTGCATATAGTGATCAAGATGTTAGGCAGGGATACATTAACTTCTATATTAGTGTAATTTCTTTGTTTGCTTTCATTTTTTCTTAATTCCTGGTGTTGGGTTTGTTAACTGACAGTCACTGAGCTGCTGCTTAGACAATTATTTTGTATCATCAAGAGGTCTTTACTGAATGATTGAAGTGAGCTATTACTTATATGGCTAGGTTAGTGTTTTCCTTGGTGCATTATTTTGCATTGTCTTATACAGAGAAGCTGATAAATCACTGATTCTTTCCTAAAAGTGGAAGAGACTACAGAAATACTCTAACAGACTAGAATGTGAGGATGGATATTACTTATGTAGTAAGCAAAATGAAATTAGTCCAATGTTCAGCTAATTACCATGGCTTCTAGAGCAGTTTAAGTAATTATTTCAAAGTAACATAGGTAGTTTCTCAGCAACAGTGTAAATAACTCATGGGCAATAAACATGCATCTGATAAGCATGAGTGATAGTATTGGTTTAAAATGAAGATTCAAGGTTATTCTGTATTTAAACTAGAAAACTCACTTAATGGGTGCTTTCTTATGGAAGACAGATCTAGCACTGTGTTCTAACAAGCCACAGAAAGCATTTAATAAGTTCATGAAAGTTCTAAATGGTTGACCATTAAAGTGATGGTCTTCAATAGTTATGAGGGCAGTATTTCATAAAAGTATGCACAGAGCAAAATTCAGTTATTAGATAACCAGGATCACTTAAATATGACTAAAAAGATTTAGTACAGTTCAGAAGTACCTTGTGCATTTATGTACTGGAACAGTTTGGAACAGAAAAATATGTAATTGTTTTTGCTGAAAAACCCTGTTAGAAGAATTGGGCCAACATGATTCTCATGAAGTTCAACAAAGGGAAATACAAACTCCTCCTGCACTCCTTGGTTATTCCTGGGGAGGAATAAATCCATGCACTGGCAGAGACTGGGAGCCAACCATCTTGAAAGCAGCCCTGCAGAGAAAGGTCTTCTCATGGATGACAAGTTGGCCATGAGCTAGTGTGCCTTTCTGGCAAAGACCACCAGCAGGATCCTGGGTTGAATTAGCTAGAGTGTTGCTAGCAGATTGTGGGAGCTTGTCCTGGAGTGCTGTGTCCAGGTCTGGGCTCCCCAGGACCAGAGACATGGAGCTCCTGGAGTGAGTTGGGCAAAGAAGGAAATGAAGCATCTCTCATAAGAAAAGGCTGAGAGCTGAGGCTGTTCAGTCTGGATGAAAAAAGGCTCAGAAATCTTATCCATGGGTATACATATATGATGAGAGGTAGAAGACAGCTCCTTCTCAGTGGTGGCCAGTGACAGGACAAGATGTAGTGTGCTTTAATTTGTGCCCAAGAGGTCATTTGATCTACAGTTCCCCTTTTCTTAGTAGCTCCAGCAGGATCAAGGTGCCCTTTCCATAACAACAGTTATGTTTAAGGTATAATTCAGTTCCAGGACCTGATTCAACTCAATGTCTGAAGCCTTCCTTCACAAAATCATTTCAGTCCCCTTACCTCCAATGACCCTGTCTATATCATTCATTGGATAATACTGTCTGTCGCAGCCAGAGCTAGTAGTTCAGTTCCTTCTGCCTCTTTCAAGAAGTAATACTTGTTCCAAAATCTGGGCAACTATTGCTCATGACAGAATGGATCCTGGAACATTACCAATTCTTACAACTTTCCACTGTTAGCTGGATGACCTTATCGAATATGTCACTAACTATTACCTCTTATTCCTCCAAATGATTCTGGAAACCAACTGTGGTTAACATATTTTCACTAGGGTCATGAAGTAGCTTAACAGAGATACCTTGACAAGGGAGTAGTCCCATCTCTGTTACTGATGTGAGAACATGGCCAGTCATGGTATGTTGAAGCTATCCTGGACTGGGGAGAAGAAATGCAGGACATGTGAATGCATAAGACACAATAGCTTTGGTACATGGGTAAAAGAACAGCCAAAACTTGCTTAATAGGCAAGTCTGGATTGATTTTTCAATTCCTGTGTAGTTCTGTTCTTCTTAAAAAGATTAAGTCAAAACCAATTTATATGCTAGCCTGTTTTTAACATTTCCTGGAGTATTGTCATGTCAATCTAAGGCAAATAGTAATTGGCCATAAAATAAGTAGTAGCATGATAATTATATATATATATAAAAAAAAGTCCAAGCTCACTTTCTTGGATCTCTCTCTATTATAAAATTAATAGGGGCAAAGGAAAACCTCCTGTGAATGTTTCATTTATGAAAGATACTGAGTGTTCAGTTTTGCAAAACTTCTTCACTGATTAATTCTGGGTTCTCAAGCAGTCAGACTGAAGTCCTGGAGATCACATGTAGAGAGTTCTGTCTGCTTTTCAGTATTTTCGGGGCTGGAGGAGGGAGTTTCCTTTCAAATAACTATGAAAGATGCTGAAAAAAAATGAAACAATGGAGTTTCCAAAAATGCCTTTTTGGATAATGAGTGTTGTTTTTCATATGAATTTGTTTTTGTAACCTGGTATTTTATTGTAATTCTTTTTGTTTTGATCTGTAGTGTACTTTAACACAACCTGATAATTATAAATTAATTATAAATGATGTATATCAAATTGATCATTGCAATAACTTTTGAAGATTGCCTTGTTGCAGTTTTGCTTTAGGTACAGCTTATTTTACTTTCAGTGGATTGTTCAAATGTAACAGTTTCTTAAATTTTATAAGCAATGATTTTACTACTTAGATGCCTTTTTTCAAGGAGAATAAATGAACTCTATTGTATGAGTCAGTGGTCTTTTTCAGAAAAGAAGTCAGTATCTCTTTTTAAGCAATTAAAATGATAGGAATGTGGTTTGTCTGGCTGAATGAGATTAAAGAATCATCTAGTCCAGTATCCTATTTCTTCATAAAATCAGTATGATTCAGTGCAAGAGGCAAGAAATGCATAATCCAACATAATCTGCCTCTCATATTTTTGTCTTATCTCAGTATCTATCACTTTGCATTGACAGTAATCAAGAAACAATAGGATCAATATTCCTTCTGGCATACGTTATTGGTTGTGATTTTTCAGACATATTTTGACAAGATTTTGAAAACCAAATCTATTTCATCACCCTGTTAAATTGTTTTCAGAAGCCTCTCGTGACAGAGTCTAACTACAGACTCTGTGAAAAAGATATATCCCACTTACGAAATATGCATTTCATTTTTTTTAATTAAGTGTATCTTCATTAAATAGAAAACAAGGAAATCATAAGATTCCAGTTGGTCTTTTCTGAACTATTCATGCTATGTGTATTTACTGTGTTCCCTCTTACTGTTTCATTTTTATGGAAAGCAGTCAAGTATTTTCTAAACCAAAGAAACTCTCTCGTCTTGGATAATTTGTTCTGAAGAATCTGTTCCTAGTTCTGCAATATTCTTTAAGAGATAGGGTAAGTAGCATGGCATGAGATGAGGCTCTATGACTGATCAATAAAAAGGCTCATTGAGTTATTCATTATTCTACTTTTTATGTATTCTGATGTCATAAAAGCTTTTCTGACTGCACTTGCATATTGAACAGCTCTTTACTGAACTGCACATAATAGTGGCTTACCCCTTTTTCTGAGCTCATTCAATTTTGATACCTGGCTGAAAGTTTTAAGCATTTTTACCTTTTTTCCCACCCTTCCCAAATCTTGTTCCCTAAGGCAAAAGGGTATCCAGGAGAGTTGATGGTTTCTGAAGTAATAATAAGGCCACAAGTACAAATTGTTCCAACAAAAAGGAAAGGTTATAAAGTTTATAATAGGAGGCCCATGTATTGAAACTGAAAAAGTAAAGTGTAGCACAGAATTTGGAAAGTAGGTCAACTTAAAACGGTGAGTATAAAAGTACAGAATGATCAAAATCAGAAAGGACAAGGCACAAGATGAGATAAAGCTAATGTACTTACAAGTTCCTCTTCATTCCATGCTTATTGTAAAAAGGTGACTGTAGGAATGGTTGACCCCCTTGCTGTTCAGCCATTAACACATGACACTAAACCAGCTAAGTTATTAACTTCTGTTTTGCTTCAATCTTTAGCAAAAAGGGAAGAGCAGAGACTACAGAGGTATTTTCAGATCATCTGAGTCTCAGCCAGTTTCTTCACTAGTCTCAGAATTTACTAATAATTACTCTTGAGAGTTTGAGGATGAATGAGGGCCAAATTTAAATAGTAGCTTTAAAAATGGGGAGAAAGAAAGGTAAGAACAAGCAATTTTAGAGCAGTTGGGCTGCAATTAAGTATCTTAATGTTAAACACCTGAAATCAATGTGTATCTAAGTCAAAAGTGAATTTCACTAGGTTCCAGGTATATGAAATCAAACACATTTCTGTAGCAAATGCCCTCATTTTCGGAGGGAGCAACAGTAATACGAAATTCTCAGGCATGAGAGAGCAGGTCCTGATAACCATAGTCAGTATAATGAATCTAGAATAACTCAGTAAAAAATAGCACCCTTCAATTTTAAAAAACAAGCAACAAAAAAGGAAACTCCATTTATGATGGAGAAATTAATGTTGTTGGTAAATTCTCATTTGCTATTACTTTCCAGCCTGTGAGTTTCTTTGCTGCTGGCTCAGGGTCAACATGTCCACCAGGAGGTCCTTCTCTGCAGGGCTGCTTTCCAGGTGGCTGACCTCCAGCCTTTGCTGGTGCAGGGGGTTATTTCTCCCTGTGTGCTGGACTTAGCATTTCCCTTGGTTGAACTTCATGAGGCTTATGTTGGTCCCATGCTACAGTGCAATAGCAGTGCAACCACCTGTTTTTTCAGCCACTCACACTGGTTTTGCAGTGTCTGCAGACTTATGGGGGTGCCCTTGGTTGCATTATCCATGTCCCTAATGAAAATGCTAAACCTTACTGGACCCAGGATCAACCCCTGGGGTACACTGCTAGTAATTCCAGCTGGAAATTGTGCTGCTGACCACAACCCTTTGAGCCTGGCAGTTCGGCCACTTTTCCATCCATCAGTCAGTTGCCACTTGTCTGTAGTTCATCACTTCATCTATGAACACCTACTGGTCTCCCCTCATTCATTAAGTCAGTCATCTCATTGTAGATAGCTTTCAGATTGTTTAGGCATGATTTCCTGTCCATAAATCCATGCTGACTAATTCCACACATCTGATTGCTCATGTTATTGGAAAAGGTTTCTAGAAGGATCTTCTCTATTGCCTTGCCTGGGACAGTGGTGAGATTGACTGACCTGTAGTTCCCTGGATCCTCTCCTTGTCCTTCCTGAAAATAGAAGTGACATTTTCTTGCTTTCAGTCCTCAGGAACCTCCCCCAATCACCATGACCTTTCAAAGATTTTTGTGAGGGGCTGTCCGCCAGCTCCTTCAGCAATCCTGGTTGCATCTCATCAGGTTCCATCTTTTACCTTCTCTCTGAGAAGGCATTCATGTATATCATTCATTTTACTTTGAAAATGAGTTTGAATGTTGTGTTACTTAGAATGCTTTAGTACTTAGATCCTGTTTCGTGGAAGCTATTTCAGAACAATGCAGGTGAAGCAGCATCCTACTTTTTAGATTGCTGTCAAAGGTGTTCTGGTGTGTTCCCTGTCACTTTTGGGGACACAGCAAATGGAAAACCTAAACAGATGGAAATTCTCTAAATTAATCCATTTGCTGCTGTGGTGTAGCATGGTAACTTAGATGAGCAGCTGTAGACCTCTGTGGTATGTTTTATTCCTATAACAGGGATGCTTGATACTAGTTGCTCAAGGAGCAGATTGCTTGATGTTGCTGGAGTGCCAAAGGTGAACTCGGGATAGTTTTGACTGTCTTAAGTGCTTGCTTTTTTTCTTTCTCAAATGGGAATTTTAACTTGCTGCTTCCTTGTAGAGCTGTTGAAGCACTGTGTATTTTGCCCTTTTCAAAGGGAGAGCTATGCTGAATTCACTGTTCTGGAAAGGCATAAGATACTACCAGGCAATCTTTGAGTTAATCAAGACTTTTGGTGTGGAATTATAGATTTTATTTCCTGAGAAACTGAATGAGATTAAAATAATGATGAATTAGTAGTTACAGGCATAAAATCTTACTGGAAATAACCAGCAAAAGACATGATCATCATAGTAAACTCTTGTGAAATGGTTTTTTCTCTTCAAGTTTTGAGAATGGAAAGGAGTGGAAGGCTATTAAAGCAAAATAATTTGGGTGAAGGAGGACAATCAGTACTTAAACTTCCACAGTATGTTGATAGATTAATAATATCTTTCTTGGGGATGGTCATTGTATACATGGAAGAGAGAACATACTTTGTCTATATAGACCTCTTACACATTAAGTCTGGGTAGAATCATGACATTTTTGTGTTTTAAGTGTGTGATATTGTTCTTCCTATCCTCTGAGACTAAAACCTGGATGCCTTCAAATACCAAATATTGTGATTTATGTTGTGATTTTGGTTTGTGTCTCAAATTTAAGCTCCCCTTGCCTATCTCCGTGTATACGTGTGTGATAGTGAGGGTGGCCAAGTCTACAATTTAAGTGACTGCAAGTAAAGCTTTTTTCATGTTGCAAAAATTCTCACACCCACTACTAAAAACTTCTTCCTAGCAATTAGTTCTGCCAGAATGTTCTCCCCACATAAATTTGTGATCATCCTTCAATCTTTTTGCTGTTGCTTTTGAGAGCTGCTTACCTCCTCTCTGAGAACAGTGGGCGCAGTTGTAACTTTCCACTTCTTCCTCATCTGTTCCTTTTGCCCAAGACACATGTTTTAGGGGAAGGAAGAGTGAAGAGCCAAGGAGCTTTTTTTTTTTTTTTTTTTTTTTTTTTGCCTTTCAACAGGCTGAGAGGAAGAGAGGGCAGGGAAGGCCTCGTATTTCACACTCTTCCTGAGAACTGTTAATGCTCAGGCATGCTTCAGAGCTGAAATCCATAGCATTGCAAGAAACACTTTTCTCTCCTTTTTTACACTGGTTCTTCTGTATAAAAAATTATATAAAAAGGTAGTTGAGAATGAAGGCCACTCGAAGTGTTAAAGGGAAAGTTTTAATTCATGTCATTCTAGAAACTTGCCTTCTCTTTCACCATAGCTAATGGTTTGCCCTCAGCTCTAAATGTCTTATGTCTTCCACCTCTGGGAAGGAGCCCCAAACTTCCATGTTCTGTAATACTGCAGAACGCAAGGCCTTCTGGCTCTTTGCATGACTCCAGTCATCTGGAACCGCCTGTAGGACACTCGGGCTTTTCCTTAGACTCACATTGCTTTGGTCTTTTCCTCTCCCTGGAGTGTTAATGTGACCTTGCATCCTTTGAGAGACTTAGAACATAGCAGAGGGAAAGTAAGCTGGAGAAGGGCTGAACAAACCTTACAAGGAGCAGCTGAGAGAGCCAGGATTTAGTCTGGAGAAGAGAAGGCTCAGGGGAGACCATGCCACTCTCTACAACCTACAAAGGAGGTTGTAGTGAGTCAGGACTCCATCTCTTCTCCAGAATAACTACTGACAGGACAAGAGGAAATGGCCTCAAGTTGCACCAGGGGAGGTTCAGGTTGGATATTAGGAAAAATTTCTACATGGAGAGTGGCAAAGCATTGGGTGGAACAGGCTGTCCAGGGAAGTGGTGGAGTCACCGTCCCTGGCAGTGTTCAAGAAATGTGCAGATGAGGCACTTAAGGACATGGTTTAGCAGGCAGGATGGGGATGGTTTAATGGTTGGACTTGATGGTCTTGAAGGGTCTTTTCCTCTTTTCCAACCATAATGATTCTGTGACTCTGAAGCACAAGCGGTTTGTACTGTGGGGAGGAGTGTTGTGTGTGGTCAAAAAAAAAAATTAACTGCATGACCGGTAACTAACTTCAGTAGCAATATTCCAGTTTGTTTCAAGTGCCTGCTTTGTTAGGAATAGGCAAACTGTTTAGAATAAGGAAAGGGGTCGGATTGAAAAGCTGGGGCAAAGCACTTCCAGACTTAAATACCAGGTTTTTGATCCAAATTAGGGCACATCCCTAAACAGGCACATCCAGGGAAGAGCTTCGGGAAGGGTACTCGTGAGACCCGCCGGGCTCACGCTGAGGGGCTCCCAGGACAGCGCGGC
>NW_010586111.1:168088-199382 GCF_000705375.1 Tinamus guttatus
TTCCTTCCTCTCCTGTCCCTAAATGCAACTCTCTTGTTCTCAGTGGTACCTGCATGATATGAGAATCCCTTGCTGCTCCACGGTGTTCTGTGCCCTTGGGAAAAGCAGGGAGAGCAGAGTCCATCACTAGCACTAGGTGACTGGATAGTCCCATATGATCCAGTATGGATTGATCACTTTCTAAAGAGCACTTTTTGCTCACTTGGCTCTGCAGAAATAGTTATACCAAGGTTTGTCCATGTGTCCTCAGGCAGTTGAACTTTGTTGTGGGACCTCTTAAAGATATCAAAAGATGCTGGATGTCAGTGTCCACTGGCTGGGGAACTGGGATTATTGTCCTTCCATTTCAGGTAAAATTTCCCTATCCATGTCTCCAGTTTGCTAATATCTTGGTCAGCCCTGAAGGAAAATCCTAGGAAGACTCGATTCCGTGATTTTGCAGCAGGATCGAAGACCCACACTAGTGTAAATGGAAATACTTTGTAACATCTCCTATGCTCTACTTGCTATGAAGACATCTTATTTTTTTCTCCTATTGCAGAGGTGTGATTTGTCTTGATTATATTTCAAATATAAATTAACACAGTGGTCTATGTTATTTGTGGTTATATGGAGGTGATAACCATTGCAGAATTTGGGCCTATTCGTGGAATCAAAACTGAAATAAGACACGTCTTTGGTTTGAAGTTACTTTAATTGACACTGATGGGTATATGAGGGGAATGTGTCCTTAGGGGAGCAAACTTTAGAAACCTTTTCTGTGATAAGACTGTGTTTGTTCTTAAATGTTGCAAAACCTTATGAAAAAAAACCAAAAAGTAATTACATGATGTCGATAGTGGCTTTTTTCTATTAAATCTGTTTTTAATGTTGTTTTATTATGCTGATATGCTAAACCCTTGGAATATTATTGCAAAATATACTTTTAAAAGATGTGTCAGAGAAAACTGAAAGTACCTTCAGAATGAGCACTGTTTCCCACTGTGGTGAAATTCATACATTCTCTTGTTCAGATTTTGTGATCCTTCCTTGAGCAAGTTCCATCCTGACATTTTTTTCTGATTACAACCAGATTCTGAACCTATTATGTCAGGAGTAAAGTGTTGAGAAAAAGCTACCTTTCAGCTTTGATTTGCAAGTGACACTCAAAATGCATAGCTGTCACTTTTGAATAGCTCAAAGAACTGAATCAGTACTTCCATGTTTCTGACTTCTGTGAATCTACATGGAAATGAGAATGGTCATAATTTCACCTTCAATATTTGTGACAGCTCAGTTAAACTGAAAAGAATATCTTTGAGCCTTATGAAATAAAGTCCTATAAATGTTTAACTGATGCAGCTTTTTCAAATGTGACACAATCTGAATATACTTGACTGGAAAGCAAACATTTTCAGAAGTATCTTATTCAAAATTTAACTTCGTATATCCACATTTTCTGATTTTGTACAAATAACAGTTGTATTAGAGAGTTTCCATAAGATTATATGGATGATAACTGTAGGAATTTTGAGAACATCTGAAAAGATCTAACTAAATTAAATTATTAAACAACATTTTAGAAGAGGGATTCATAGAATCATAGAATCATAGAATGCTTAAGGTTGGAAGGGACCTCTAGAGATCATCTAGTCCAACCCCCCTGCACACGCAGGGTCACCTAGAGCACGTGGCACAGGACTGCGTCCAAGATCTCCAGAGAAGGAGATTCCACAACCTCTCTGGGCAGCCTGTTCCAGTGCTCTGTCACCCTCACTGTTAAGAAATTCTTCCTTAAGTTCCTATGGAACTTTTGGTGCTTCAGTTTCTGGCCATTACCTCTAGTTCTGTCGGTGGCCACCACTGAAAAGAGGCCAGCACCATCCTCCTCACTCCCTCCCTTGAGGTACTTATATACACTGATCAGATCCCCTCTCAGCCTTCTCTTCTCCAGGCTGAACAGGCCCAGCTCCCTCACCCTCTCCTCATAGGGCAGATGTTCCAGGCCCCTGATCATCCTAAAAAAACCCAGGATTCCATTGGCCTTCTTGGCCACGAGGGCACACTGCTGCCTCATGGTCAACTTGCTGTCCACCATGACACCCAGGTCCTCTCTGCAGAGCTGCTCTCCAGAAGGTCGGTCCCCAGCCTGTACTGGTGTCTGGGGTTATTCCTCCCCAGGTGCAGGACCTTGCACTTGGCCTTGTTGAATTTCATGAGGTTTTTCGCTGCCCAGTTGTCCAGTCTGTCCAGGTCCCTCTGGATGGCAGCGCAGCCCTCTGGGGTATCAGCTACTCCTCCCGGTTTGGTATCATCAGCAAACTTGCTGAGGGAGCACTCTGTGCCTTCATCCAGGTCATTGGTGAATAAATTGAACAGGACTGGACCAAGGACTGACCCCTGGGGAACCCCGCTAGCTACAGGCCTCCAACTAGACTCTGCACCGCTGATCACCACCGTCTGAGCTCTGCCATCCAGCCAGTTCCTAATCCATCTCACTGTCCACTCATCTATCCCACACTTCCGGAGCTTGCCCAGGAGGATGTTGTGAGGGACGGTGTCAAAAGCCTTGGTGAAGTCGAGATAGACGACATCCACCGCTCTCCCCTCGTCTATCCAGCTGGTCATTTCATCATAGAAGGCTATCAGGTTAGTCAGGCAAGATTTCCCCTTGGTGAATCCATGCTGACTACTCTTGAGCACCTTCTTGTCCTCCATGTGCCTGGAGACAACGGCCAGTATGAGCTGTTCCATCACTTTTCCGGGGACGGAGGTGAGGCCCACTGGCCCATTCAGAACCAATACTTTTAGAATAAAGCATGCAAGAGAATATTGATCACTACATTTAGTTGAAAAATAATTAAAGTGATATGAGTAATTACTAATTAGCTCTGGATACTGCAGTAATATGTCCAATCAAATTACAAGATTTCTCTCACTTTACTGCTTATTTTCAGTCATCTTCTGAACTGGGCAATTCCAGAAGTAATATGTGATTAATTGTCATGACACTTTGTGACATGGTGCATCTTCTGTGGCTTCTGGCTAGAGCTGTTGGATAGGATAATTTTATAAGTGTGCCAGCTGATTAGGTGTTGTAGCCTCTGGAAACTGGATGGGACCAACTTGATTTTCATAGTCTATAGAATGTCTTTGGATGGAAGCAACTTCGGTTAGCTGCCAATATGAGAGTAGATTCAGATGGTGCTAGGTGCCTGAAAGGCACAAAAATCAGGTTCATATTCGCTGAATCTCTGCAGGCCCTCTGAATCCCAATTTATTAAATAATTGTATGCACTGCCAGATTTTTAGACATGTGGTATACTAGAGGGGTTACAGGTCAGTGGAATATCTGGAGGGGGAATGCTGCTCATGGGAGAAATGTGGCTGTAAAAATAAATAGGAGAAGCTGCCTATTATTGTGGGGGTTTAAAGAGTTTAGGCTGGGTACACAAGGTTTACACAGGGCATTTTCATTTATACACAGATATGTGGATTCTGATAATCTTTTTTGTGTGTGTGTGTGTGTGTGGGGGGGGGAATAAAGGTTGTTTTCTGTCCTGAGCTTTCAAAGCCATATGATAGTGTCAAAATGGTCACTGGCTCTTGAGTTTCTCTAGCTATCTGTTCACATGCAAGCTTATCAAGTGATGGCCGCTCCCTTTTGATCTAAGATAAATAGTACACTTAAGTACAAGAATCAAAGGAAAGTTGTGCTCTCTCCATGCATATGAAATAGAAGAAAAGAGTCCTTAAAACTAAACATTACCCCATACACATGTATTTGGCTGTGGTGCAGTGTTGACCACCCTTGCAAGGCTTCTCTTTTGTATCCTTTTGAAGTGGTGGTGGGAGGAGGACAGTATTAAATATGCATGGAGGTGTCTTTGGTCAAGATGGGTTTAGGCAACAGCATTATTTGTCACTTTCCTGATGTCCTGTTTTTTGAGTTATTTTTGTCAGCTAATGAACACTGAAGCGATGTTTTCATGGGGCTGTCTATTATAAATACCACATCTCAATTTCTAAGTGTTAATAGTCAGCTAAAAGCTTGTCATCTATGTAGAATTGTTTTGTCTGAGCTGCACCACTTCATGTTTATCTCCACTGAATTTCATCTGTTGTTTTTTCTTGCCCAGTAGCAAGTATTAAGTGGTCCTTTTGTAGATCTTCACAGCTGGCCCACATCTTTGTTCGATCATTATTCACCCATTTTTCCAAATCAATACACCTACCTACTTAATCTGTTATTTCTGTGTGTTTTTCAACCATTTCCTTATCCATATCAAACTTTTAATCCATGGCAACTTAGTTTATATTCCTTAGGTGACAGATGCTCTTGAAGGCCTTTTGGCCTTTGGACTGTCAACTGGGTGCTCCATGTTGACCACTTAAGGAGCTACTGTGTTATTGATGGATTAATTCTCTTTACCAAATGCCATATTTAAGTATTTATATGTGCACAGGTTTTAATGAAGTTGCCCAGGATAGATATCAGGCCTACTGGCCCTTCCCGTGTTCTTTGAAAAGGATCCCAGCAAAGACAGATGTCACAACACCTTCTAGTCTTTGGTGTGAGCCTCCTATATTTATAGGATTTTGGGGCTACCTACAAAGACTGTAATTTCTTAGCTTCTTGCTTTCCTACCTCTGTGATCCTTTTAACAGCTGCTGCATGACAGAGATGAAACTGTCTAAATGTTTGGCCTCAGCATTGCCTACTGTTGCGGTACTTAAACACAGGTTGGACTTGCTAAAATACCTGTTGTGTGTTTTTTTCTTTACAGCTTTCCTTATTCATACATTTCATAGTGTCATAGGTAGTTCCAAACTGGTTTGGTGAGCTCTCTTATATGGCTATATGTTTTGATAACTCTTTGCTGTTCAGCCTACTATTTTTATTCACAGGGACTCTGTTATTGATTTTCCTAGTTTGCTAATATCATTTTTTATATAATTCTTTCCTTTCTTCAGTGTATCTGAAATTATGGGTCAGTCTTTGTATGCTTGCTTCTCTGGAACAGGCTTTTGTGCTGGTTGTCTTTCTACCAAACTTTCAGTATGAGCGCTGTATAAATGTTATTAGCATCAAGCATTGTAATACTTCTATCTTGTTTCTTAGGTTTTAAGTGTTTATATAGAAGCATGTATACTTCAATAGGATTGTTTTTCTGCAACCTTTTTAAAAAGTGAGTCTGTTCTGCCTTTTCTTTGGCATTTCCTTCCTGCTGAAGTTTAATAAATTTATTCGGTTTGCTGGAGAATTATAAGTCTCCCATGACCTTAGCATTTCTCTTAAACTACATTTCTTTAACCTCTTCTTTCACATCTTCTTTGGTCCTTTCTTACATTGTTCGTGTTTGCACAGGCCATGACCTTTGACCCTTCCTCAGCACTTTCTAGGAGCATGTCCAAACGCCTTTGTGAGATCTGCTGTTCTGGCATTAAACGGAGAAGTCTGATCTGTGGTATTTCAAACTTGGTTTTGCTTATAAGCAGTGCTGCGATACTGCAGCTTATGAGCTTCACTAATCACTAGCAGACAAATTTTGGTTTGAAAATCTGAAAAGGTGGCTATTTGCTACTAACTAACCAAGAAGATTATCAAATGTATAGAGTTAACTCACTAAATACAACCCACTGGCAAAAAGTGCTCAGCACTAGTCAGGCAAATTGGTGGTCTCAAGAAAGTTCATTATACATATACAGTTGGTCACCAAATTATCTCTATTTGTGCTTACATGCCAAGTAGGACAGATCTAGTAGAGATCAAGGAACAGTTCAAGTTGTTTTCAGTCATGTTATTATGTTGATTCAAAATCCCAAACTCTCCATACTGGAACATTTTACTTGCACACATTGTTCATAATTTTGAAGTCTGAGAATGTCATATGAAAGGTTTTCGTGGAGTCTTACAATAGCAATAGTGTCCCAGTGTGCTGAAAAATACAAAGTGACCTAGATGGAGCCGTGAATCAAGAGCTGCTTCTTGCCGATTATATCAGTATGGAGCAACTTGGCAGCTGTAATGCCAGGCAGAAATGCCAGGCCTGTTTCGTGATGTGCAGGCTGCTGATTGCTGACTGTTGAGGACTCAGATATCGCTGTGTGCTGACAGCCGGCATGGATGGCATGCCAGACATTAATAGAGAGAGACGAATTTCTGGAGACCACAGACACCACAAAACAACTGCATGTGCAGCCTGGTGCTGGTATCACTGCACTGCAAAGCTGAATGTAGAATGATGAATTGGGGAAAAAATCTCTGGCATGCCATTACAGAGGACCTTAATGAAAACAGAGACACAAACTTCCACAGGGTTTGACTGAAAGCACAGGTCAGTGAATTTGCTGTTAGTATCTGTGGACATGCTGCACAAAGCTTAATAGATTAGAAAAAGGGGAAAAAAGAAAGAAAGGCAGCAAAGAAAGCATCTAACCAGGCAGCTAATTAAGAAGCACAAAGAGGACTTTGTGTTATAAAAGAGAAATGATGGGCATAAAAGACTGAGGAGTTTTGATAAGTTGTGAATCCATGAAGTACCATATGGACCTGGAAGTAGCATCTGGGCTTAAAGATGCTGTGCTGTTTTTGAGGCAAGGATGGGCAAATAATGATGGAATTGATGAAAAAGTCAGGATGTCTGGCCAAAACTTTTAAGTTGTGTGTGTTAAATCATAGAATCATAGAATGCTTAAGGTTGGAAGGGACCTCTAGATGTCATCTATTCCAACCCCCCTGCGCACACAGGGTCACCTAGAGCACGTGGCACAGGACTGCGTCCAAGCGGGTTTTAAAGATCCCCAGAGAAGGAGACTCCGCAACCTCTCTGGGCAGCCTGTTCCAGTGCTCTTTCACCCTCACTGTTAAGAAATTTTTCCTTAAGTTCCTGTGGAACGTTTGGTGCTTCAGTTTGTGGCCATTACCTCTAGTTCTGTCAGTGGCCAGCACCATCCTCCTCACTCCCTCCCTTGAGGTACTTACAGACACTGATTAGACCCCCTCTCAGCCTTCTCTTCTCCAGGCTGAACAGGCCCAGCTCCCTTAGCCTCTCCCCATAGGGCAGATGTTCCAGGCCCCTGATCATTCTTGCAGCCCTGTGCTGGACTCTCTCCAGCATCTCCACATCCTTCTTGTACTGTGGAGCCCAGAACTGGACACAATACTCCAGATGTGGCCTCACCAGGGCTGAGTAGAGGGGCAGGATCACCTCCCTCGACCTGCTGGAGATGCTCTTCTTAATGCAGCCCAGGATCCCATTGGCCTTCTTGGCCACGAGGGCACACTGCTGCCTCATGGTCAACTTGTCGTCCACCATGACACCCAGGTCTTTCTCCGCAGAGCTGCTCTCCAGAAGGTCGGTTCCCAGCCTGTACTGGTGTCTGGGGTTATTCCTCCCCAGGTGCAGGACCTTGCACTTGGCCTTGTTGAATTGCATGAGGTTTTTCACCGCCCAGTTGTCCAGTCTGTCCAGGTCCCTCTGGATGGCAGCACAGCCCTCTGGGGTATCAGCTACTCCTCCTAGTTTGATCATCAGCAAACTTGCTGAGGGAGCACTCTGTGCCTTCATCCAGGTCATTCATGAATAAATTGAACAGGATCTGTGCAAACTGTTAGCCAGAGCAGGGAGCAGCCTCTCTATGTAAAACGGAGATTTTTTTCCAGCTGCCTAGGAGAAGGCATGCGCAGCACAGTCAGTACTGTAAACCAATCCACTAAAATATAAAAGCAGTAGGTGAGGGTCGCATATAGCCAAAACATCTTCACAGCTTTTTAGAACTGCAGAGAAATATTTCTTGAACATCTCAAGAACTGCAGTGTTGCCCAGCTTTGCAAAGGGAAGGATGGCAAATTGTCTTATGAAAATCATCGTAGTTCTCATTTCTCTCAAGTTCTGGAAGAGCTTCTGCCAGAAAATAATGTCAGTTAAAAGAGGATGTCGTGCTGTTATGGTACAGATGTCTTTGAGCTAATAATCCTTGAACATGAGTTTATTTTTTTTTAAATGCTGTCAACTTTTAATACATTCAACTTTTTTGAAAAGAAACATAAGATCTTACAGAGTTTTAATGTCTGAAGAACATTTTTCATGTGTTTCTATATTTACATTTAAAAGAAAATGTTTCATTGAACTCAGCAAAAAGTGATTTCAATGGTGATTTAAAATAGTAAACGGTTTGAATTAATTCCAACTAAGCATGTGGTGTTTCGAATCCCAGCAGGAGTCTGCTGTAAAGAGACTACTGTCAAGTTCCCTTAGTTGCAGAGAATAAAAGAAGTACCAAAGGAAAAAAAGATCATGGAAATAGATTTTATACTAAAACTGGTATTTCAAGTGCTCGTTTGCTTGTATAGAGTAATTTATTAAGATGTGTAGCTTATATAAAGCAGTTGCATACTCTACAGCAGCTCTACTGTTCAAGATTAAGCTGAAGGCATGCTATTATCCAGAAAAGGAAACATAAGCGAAAGTGATTATTCACATTTTAATGGGGATAATAAGATTATTGCACCTCTCAAGAATTTATGGGCGGGAGATAGATTTCTAACAGTAAACTTTTGATCTCTTCAGTAATTAGAAGTAGAATAGAAGAGACTCAAAAAGATAGAGCTGTCAATCAAGAGCCATGTTTTGTCAGCTTAGCCGCTATGTTGGAAAGTGTCTTGCTGATGTTTTAATGCCAAAACATTTTGTGTGTTTTACTCTCTGAGACTAGCAATAGAGAAGTGTGTTGTGTTTTTTTTTGTTTTTTATTTTACTTGGAAAACAGTTAGGAAAATGAACTGTTTAGGCTTCAAGAATTTATTTTTGCATCTTATGTTCCCTTTGAACCTGCTAAGCATACCAATGCTTGCAAATGCTGGCCCTGATTTTACAAGTTTTAAATGTTTAAGAATTTTAAAATCTTGAAATTACAATTTCATAACATTTTAATTCCTCTGAATAGAAAAATATGCTCAATTTAGCTCCAAAATTAAATTGTCTCATACTTTGATCTAAACGTTAATGCATATTTTACACACAGAATTGTGGATACCTGCCCCTCCAGTGCATATGAAGGCTTTCTAGAAAGGGTTAAAGTAGTAATAATAATTGCATGCTTGCTCTTGCTGTCCCTTGCCCAGTCCTCTCTTTTTTTTGATTATCTAATTTATACTACATTCCCCACAGCCCACAGTGTATGGTGAATGTCAGCAGTGTGGGACAGCAGAAACAGATTGTTTTGCAGCTAGCTAAAATAGGTGGACTCAATAGGGTTACATTAATATACATAAGATGAAGAGCTGATTCATTGTCATCTATGTTTTTCTGGGTATTTGTAAAACCAAACAAAATCAAGACATTGTGCAACAGAAGACCAGGAAAGGGAGATAAGTAGTTTTTTTATTTTTGATCAAAACTGGGCACAGCTCAGTGTTGAAATCAGTGTGCACTGAAAAAAGGATATTCACTGATCAGCTATTAATTTATAAACAAACATTTAGAGGCACGGATCTAATGTAAGAATATATGTAAAAGTGTAGCTGTGTTTGTATGTTCTTAACTGAAATCTAGATCTAATGGATTTATTATGAAACTAGACAGGTAAGATGCTCATGCTGGAAAGTGTAGGAAATGATTTTCTGAAATGGAGAGGAATGTTGAACTGCATATCAATATTCTAGCTTCTGTGTTTGGGGCCTGATCAGCATTACCGAAATACTGATCTGTTATTAATATAAATCCACATTTTTCCTGAATGTCAGCCTGCTCCAGGAGCTCGTTGCCTGTGCAGCAGTGCAAAGGGTATGATGTTCCCTGGATGTGTATGCAGGCTCTGACTTACCCCGAGGTTCCAGCAAGGGTTCTTCAATGACACTGGGAAGTGCAGGAATCAAAATTTAAGTTAAATTTGACAATTATCTAGGCTGTCCTTGGTTAGGACATTAAAAAAAATAGCATGATGTTGACTGCCATATCTTAGAGATGGAAAGAATGAAAATCATGAAAGTCAGGTGTACAAATGAGTAGCTCTTGCTATACCAGTTGTGTGTTATGTTTTGTCTATGAGTATGGGGGAATTGTGGCTTCCTATGGCTCTGTTTCTGCAGACAGAGGTCTGTGCCTGCTTTTTAAGCTCTCGGGTCTCTCTCCTGTAGAACTACCTGAACACTTGAAAGCCTTTGTGCATACTTTTACCAGATCAGTGTTTGCATTTCAAAGGGAGCACCATAATTTCTTGACTCTTAAGTAGCTTATAGGCTGGTTGGCTATGTTGAAATAATAATTGTTTAAATGGGTGACTTGGTCAATATAAAATTAAAAAAATATATATATAAGGAGATCAAAGATGAGCAGACTTTAGTCATCTCTCAAAAGTGGTTGCATGGGTTCATTTCTGTGCATGGAAAGCCAAAGGAAAATATGAATGAAGGAAATCTGCTGCTGTTCAGTTTATGTAACTTCTTCCCTCCCAAATGAGGAGGAAAAAAAAATAGCTTAAATATACTGTTTGAAAGGTGAGAAAGGCAAATATTACTTGCCATGTGTGTCAAGGCTGTGCTAGCTGAAAGCATGGCTGGAATTACTTTGCAGCCTGGGGGAACCTGCCGATGTTGCAGTGGCTGGGTGCTTGCTGTGTGCAGCGTGCACATGGTCATGGTCATGAGTCAACTCCCAAGAGAAGGTTGGGGAGGGGAAGGTGAGGGGACGTTAAAGCAAGGCTCTCCTTGTAGGCATGGTATTGCATAACTGATCTTTTATTAGATCTGGACATTTAAAAAAAATACTGAGAAATGCTGGAAGAGTAAATCTTCAGATATGCTGAAATTCTTAACCAAAGAGAGAAGAAAAATCACTACAGAAAACCTTTAAGAAAAATGTTATGTGAGCTGAGAAAAGAGTAATAGACAAGATTTATCAGGGTTTTAAAAAGCAACTATGAACCTAGGGAAAAAGAAATGTTATTTCTTTGTGCTTAGTTTTCTTAAAAATCATCAAATAAGGTAATATCATATTATTCCAAAGATTTCACCTGTATGTAAAATAGGAGAAATTTCTATATGAAATGCAGCGTTAGTGGAGGATTTTATACTGTTGCAACGGTAGAGGTTGGGAGCCTGATTTTGCAGTCTTTATTGTGACAGATCATGCTTTTATAATTTGTAGCAGCTGCCAGAATGATTAAAGGTGTTGTGATCAGACTTCGAGTGCTGTGGTCCTTCAACCTCAGACGTTTAACTAATACAGTCATAGCAAATCGTACCAAATCAAGTATTTGTTCTTTTATTTTTATAAAAAGTAATGCACAGTGATTGTTTAGATGATTTAGAGGTATTAGTCTAGTAAATTTGTCAACTTGTGTGTAGGTTCTGGAAAAAAATTAGATATTGTTTGTTCTAAGTCTCAGCTCACATTGGATTCTGGTTTTTTGCACATACTGCAGTAAGCAGTTGCTAGAAAAATGCACACATGTAATCTAGAGTCTAACCTTCCAGATGAATACTTTAAACAGAAGCAAAATTTATGGTATTTGCTGAATTTTGCTGCCCCAGAAAGTAGGCTTGTATGGACCTTCAGACACATAGTAGATTACAGAGGCATTTTGAGGGCTGCATTTTTAGAGAGAGAAATGTGAATTTCCCCTCCAAGGCACACTCATCTCAAATATTTTGCATTCTGGGGTAGAAAGTCTGTGTTACTCCTGCAGATTTAGCTTGCCTTTCAATTTGCTTCATCCTACAGGCTGCTTCATTACTGTGGTATGATTTACAGGTTTCCCAATCTGCTTCAACTAATATATTTCTTAATTTAGTAATGAAGCACCATGCTGTAGTGTTGTTAATAGTTATTTATGAAGATAATATTCAAAATTATAGCTTCTTGCAGTGAAAGAAATCCTGTTTTGATTCATATCACTTTTGGTGTTCAAACTCATGTCTTTCAGAGAGCCAGACTCTTTATGCAGCCAGGTTAGAATATCTCACTGTTGTCTCATATTTGAGTACTGTAGCTTTTAACTTCCTTTTCATTCTTCTCTATTTTCAGGAAATAGAAGACCATGTGGCATTTTTAATAACTGTTCCAACAGCCCTAGCAATTTTTTTTGCTATATTTATCCTTGTCTGCGTAGAGCCTGTATTTAAGAAGCTGCTTCGTGTATTTTCTCTGGTGGTCTGGGTATGTCTTGTTGCCATGGGATATCTCTTTATGTGTTTTGGAGGAGTCATCTGTCCCTGGGACCAGGTAAGACCATTATTAATATTTTTTACTTCCATTGACTAACTTTTTCAAGAATTAGTCCATGCAACAGCATTCACAATAATTTCTGTGGGCCGTCTCATAAAAGGTTTCTGTGGTTGTGTTTGGCTGATAAGGTTCCCTGCAACTCTTTTAGAAATAATAAAAAACGTGTGTCTTTACCATATGACAATTTTAATATAATTTTGCATAGATATCTTTAAGGTTCTTTACATATTCATGTTTCCAGTCACAGCCTTCATATGATGAATGCTTGGTTGCAATGGCCAGTTAATGTGGCAGAAGTGATAGTTTTGTTCAAGATTGGCAATGCTGTCTTCTTCAATGTAGTTGGTTGGAGCTCGCAGTGTAGATCTGTCCTTCAAGATATCCTCTAACAAATAAAACAGGATTAGGGCTTTCCCCACATTTCTATTGAAATAAACAAGTAGAGGGAAATCTGAAAAACCTTTCACACTTTCAAAACTGTATAAAACAGCTCAAACATGAACGGAGTTGCTTCAGAGAGCTTTTGGAACATTGAACATGCGGTTTGTGATATAATAAGCTGTACCTGACAAATTCTGTGCTCTTTATAGCTCTTCTTTTCTGCAAGAGTTCCTACTTCCAAATGCTTTTGTTATAATCATGGTAAAATTCCCCTTAAATTCAGTGGGTGCACATCTGGTTCTTTAATTGGAAACCCTATTTTCCTTTTTTGGTCTAACTCATACTTTTTTAAACCAAAACTGTCCCATGGATATATTTCTCAGATGTTATTTTTTTATTTTCTTGCTGTGGTAGGATGAATAAAAGCTTATGTATACATTTATGCACATATGCATAAATGTATCTCTTGAAAACGCCACGTTGACTCCAAGTTTGCTATACCCTCTGAATTATAATACTTTATCTATGGTGTCTTCTATGCCTTTAAGTTCAACTTGGAACATTTACTTTGACTTGCTATTCTGATCCTGCAAAGCTTATGCAAATATTGAACTTTATAGCTAGTTCCTTTAAAATCTTTGACTTAAATGATTTAAGGTGATGGTGCATGTTGGTAATATTAGTTTTGAAGCCTTGCCTTTGCGAATGACTTTAATATTTTCATTTTATTGGAAGATTCAGGGAAGAACTGTTTGTGAAGCTTGAAATGAAAAGACTTGTATGAACATTCCTGTGGTAAAAAGGGGAATAAGCAAATCAAAATACTTTTTTTTTTTCTAGATACAGATTTCACCAGTTGTAGGATACCATTTGAAAGATACTACAGTGTTGCTCAGGCTTAGGCCTGGAGCAGGCAAGGGTTCTCCAGGGTACCTCCATCTCATTGCACATTTGTGGCTTAGCTGTACTTTGCAGAAGTGTTTGTCCTCTGCTAGTGGGGAGGCTGTGACAGTGTGGCCCTTGAGCTCTGAGAGGACTCAGGCATTGAGTGGCTCTCAGCACTAGGAAGGAAATTTCTTCTTTTTCTATTTTTTCTTTTGAATAGCAATGTTGTTTTGATGATGGTTTTTGTAGGCATACTTTTACCTACGGTTAGTTAAGAGTAGATTACTGGGAGATTGCAGTCTTTCTGAGAATTTGACATCTTACACAGGCTAATCCTAGGTTTGATGTTTTTGAACATTTGTAACAAAAAAGTGGTGAGGAGGAAAATGCTGTTGGGTGTTTATATAATGTTGGTGTATTGATTGCTCTGCATCCAGAATATCTGGGTCAACATTCTTCCCTATAATTACCCATGAAAGCAGATCTTTGAATAACCTTTCCATAGTGGTCATTGACAGAGATTCTTTGTCATTTACATTTTGCAAATTTTAAAAACATTAAAACATCCTTGACTTAGTAGGGTCTTTTTATTTTATCTTTTTATAAGAGAAAACAAATGTGATTTTACAAGGGAAAGCAAATGTGATGCAAAATTCTGTTTCAAATATTTTCTTTACAAAACAGCTAGTTGGAAAATCATAAAAATAAAAAAGAAGAGCTATTAGTAGACTTCAGAAATATTCTTTTCATCATGTCTTTCATGTCTTCTAAATCCTCAGCCTGTTAAAAGTACAACAATTCTTAATTGTACTAGTTACTACTGACAAATACATTTTCTGCATGCCATAGTTGATGAGAACGACATAATATTTAGTCATGTGTAAACAAACCTTCTACCCTTAAAAGACAACCTCAAGTCCTTTCATTTTTGGGTTAATGATTTTAATCTTCCATTTGGTTGTTTATAATGGATAAGTGGGGGAATTTTCCCTGTGGTCTGAAGGAACCAAGTCTGAACATTTGCTTCTTTTACTCATGTTAAGAGTATCAATGGAGAGATTATTTTATTTAGGAACTCAATATATAATTAATGCAGAGCAGGACCTGCTGAGCCCATGGGCACATAGCTAAAACTGCTTGCACAGACAGCAGACAAGTGCCAGTGAAGTGGATGGTCAGGGCCATGGTATTTTGTTGGGGCCTGTGGGATGGTGTGGAGTAAATGTGAATTGTAATTAGTTTCAGCTGTCTTTGGTTGCCTCTGTTCCCTGAATTAATTTCTCTGTATTTTCTCTTCTCATCTTACTTGCACTACCAATTTTACCAGCCAGCCTAGTGCTCACGTTAGCCTAAGGTCACTGAATGAGAAAAAACAAATACACTGGATGGAGAGCACCTAAATTAGGTAGTGGGTGACTTAACAGGGCCGGGGCAGAGGGGGATGTGTGTGTGAAAGAACTTGGGCGCTAATGTCAAGTCTCTTTCGTACCTGACAAAGTTATTTTAACCCTGGAAGCCTTCCCTCATGGGCATCATCCCAAGTTTCTGCCATTGGCAAGCTTGGCAGGAGAGTACCAGTTTTACCCTCACAGTCTAGAGAACTTGGACTCTTTAATACTGCATGCACTAAACTTCAGAACAGTCTCTGGCATGTCTGCTACAAGTAGCTTAACACCTAGCTAGTAAGGGCGATGTGCTCTAGGTGTCCCTGCTTGAGCGGGGAGGAGCTTGGACAAGATGATCTCTAGAGGCCCCTTCCAACCTCAACCATTCTGTGATTCTGTGAAAGCAGTAACACATGAAGGTGGTTTCAGGAAAGAGGGATCCAAGGAAGGTGCTTAGAAAGGTGTATGCTGAAGTTGGTGGACAATGTCTTTGATAGAAGACCCATAACACAAGGCAGGTAAACTGAGGAAGTGGTGTTGATGCAAGAATGAGTAGAAGATTGTAGGATTTTTTGTGTGTGCACTGAGAGCTGAGGATTGTAGATGGTTAGATAGGAGTGGCAGAGGCTCACCTTATTCTTCAGTAGCTCAATTCACAAATGCAATGATATGTTGAGGTAAATAAATTCTCTGTCTCTGTAGCCAAGAAGAGAAGTACTCTGAGGATGCCATCAGCCAAAGGATAAAGGTGATGTGTAGTTTTTTCTGGTGTTAGGGTTTTTTCTTACTGCAGAGACTCTTTCCATATAAAATGTAAATCCAGTACTAACCTGTAGAGTTACATACCCGGGGATAAATTTAAATTAATTTTCTCTTTTTTCACTGATAGTTTAGTTATTGGACAGGAGTTGCCTTTCCATGTCAGCCTTTCATGTCTAGTACTTGCTCAGCCTTTGGTGCAGAATGTGTGTGAATGTCACTGCACATTGATATCAATGGATGAGAAGAGCTCTTAGTATACTGTGGATGATACCAAAAAGAGTAATTAATATAGCATCATCCTGGTCTAATGAAATCCGTCATTGCTGAATTTCAATATTCAGCTCTATTTAAGTATGTTTGCAGAGCCCAGGCAGCAGATGTGTTCTACTTGTCTCCTCATGTATATTCAGTTACACTACAGAAATTGTTTCAAGAAGATTTGATGCTTCTGATTTCCTCTCTCCCCCTCAGTATTTTTCCCCAAGTAATGTTTTGAATATGTTTGGCTACATTGTGAACAGTTTCCAAAGTATGGTGTGAGTTTTTTTAATGTGTTGTTTTGGACAGGTCGAATTCAGGCCTTGGAGCAGCACAGCTCTGCAAAGTGTAGGCAGGATTTTTCTCAGTCATTATTTGTAACGCTTAGTTTTATGATATTCTCTTGGTGTCTGAGGACAGCAATGTCAGGTAAGAGTCCATGTAGAGCAGTTTCCCTGGTCTGTCTTAGCATTTGGTTCCTGTATCAGGCGGGACAATTCCTGCTTAGGTTTCCAGAGACAATGGGGGAAACTTTCCAAGTTTTGAGATCTTCAGTAGGTCGCCCTCTCCATGGTATGCTGGATCTCTTCATGGAAAATAAATAACTTGTGCAGAATGACTTACAGGCCCATTTCTGCACCTTTCCTGGGGCCTATGTTAGCCAAAGTCATTATTTACATATTCATAAAATATTGTGTTAACCAGTACAGCAAAATTAGAAGAAGGGCTCAGGAGATGGAGGATAGAGAAGACTTGGAATTGCTTTCAATTTGAAGAGTAAGAAAACGATCAGGAATTAGTATCCTGAACAAGAAACTAAACTAAACTTTGTTGGAAAGGGAACCTTAGTACCTGCTTGAAAAAACAACATGGGAAAAAATTGGAGGGTGTGCATGAGAAGGGGGGAAAAAAATATCAGCCAGCAGAATAAACAATTCTTTAGAAAATGGTGTGATAGAAAAGAAAAAGAAAAAAACACAAAACACAAATACAAGTCATGTTAGAGAAAAAACAGATAATTTACCTTAACATTCATTCTTCTGAAGTCACACAAAATCACAGACTTAATCTGCAAGACTTAATGTCCTTACCAAATCAGCTGTGCCTATATCTATATATAAGACAGAAAAAATCTAAGCTAAGCCACTATTAACCTTTGGTAAGTCATGCCAATAGTTTGATAGCTGTTCTTGGAAAGAGAGCAATTTCTTTAAATAGGGAAAGCAGATTTATAAAAAACTGTCGTAGTGCCAAATGGAAAATTAGAAGCCAAGCTGGAGAAGATGGGAATTATTAAAATAACTGTAAATGTAAATGAAAGGATATGGTGGCTGGGGTGACTTCAGGGAGCATTGGTCTGGAAGCAGATTTCTAGAGGCTTTTCTCAAGGGTCTGTCTGGAGAATGACTTCATTCTCAAGAATAAAGGGTTTTATTAGGGCTTTCTACTAGTGATGGAGCCAGCAACTGTCACTGCTCTGATGAATTTGTCTATGACACAGTTAAAAGATTCTTAACACAGCAGAAGATCAACATGTTATAGTGAAAGAACATGACCTTAAGGACTGAAGTAATAAAAGCTAGATACAATTTAATAATACTAAATGTTAGATACCTAAATTAGGAAAGTAACAGAAGAAATTGCAGCTATTGGCTGTGAGTTTCCCAGCAGAAAAAGGGTAGCAACAAGCAGAATAAGAGAAGCAATAGCTGGTCCTGCTGGTGTTAGAAAATGCATCCATAAAGGAGACAGCCTAAAGTATCCTGATGAGATGCTGATGTAACCACACATGGAATATTCTGTATGTTGCTGCTCACCTGCATTCAGAAAGGTGAATTGAAATGAAAACGGACTGAGAAAAAGGCAAGTGAGGTCCACAGAAAAATGGAGAGAGGAGATTGAGAGTTTAACTTGCATTTATTAGCAACCAAGAACAGAAGAGCTCTGTGAGTGGTATGACTGCCATCTATAGATAACAGTTAATGCAAGAATAATAATCAACCATCTGTAAATGAAATTTAAACTGGAAATATGAATATACCCCTTACCCAAAGTTTTTGAAGTCTTTTGAGTCAGGATAATGTGGATTAAAATAATGAGTTCATTTTACAGTGGGCTGCTGTGCTTGCTTGAGAGGCACTCTGTCTTTGGTAGCAGGAAGATGGCTCTCAGTGATTCAGGAGCATCATTTGACTTACTATTCCAATGCACTACTAAGATCTGTGGATGAGTGAACTAGTTTAAATGAGGAATAAGTCCAGGTTTTTTTCCTGAAACTTCAAAAATGAAGAATTCTTTTTTTTTAAGTTATAAAATATTGTGACTTTTTGTTATTGAAATGTATTTTATCCTTCCAGAGTTTGTCTGGAACAGTAATATTAAGAATTAAAACATCAGCATATGATAAGCCAGATATATTTCTGATTCCTTCAGGTAATTATTGTAAGAATTATGAGACATTTCATGTAATATAAGGGACTGAAGGTCTGTTTTACCTTTAGCAGAAGAGCTTTATGAAGCCTTTATTTTCTGCATGTTTGTTTCTTTACTCTATTTTCTTTAGTGATTTTTCCATCTTAGAAGTATAAAGGTTGAGTTGATTGCAGATTTCCTCAAGATTATGGCACAATTTGTGTTTTGTGATACTTAGTATGCAAGTCCTGTGAATTAACTTCACTAAGGAAAGCATCACTCCACAGAATTGCACTAAAAATCTAAGTCTAGGATAATTACGCAAAACTGAATATTCTGGTAGTTCATTCCATTTGACATTCTTAACTGAAAATGCAAATTTCAATACTTTTAATTAAAAGTTTTATTCAAAATAACATTTTGGAAGTCAGCAAATCCTAATCCTATTTTTCAATGTAAACCAACTTAGAAATAGTGCTCTTTAGCAAATCTCAATTACAGAATGGTTGAGGTTGGAAAGGACCTCTGGAGACCATCTAGTCCAGTCCCCTTACACAAGCAAGGTCACCTAGAGAATGTTGCACAGGATCATGTGTAGGCAGGTTTTGAATATCTCCACAGGAAAAGACTCCACAGCCTCTCTGGACATCCTGTTCCAGTATTCTGTCATCCTCACAGTCAAAAGTTTTTCTCATGTTTAGATGTATTCCTGATTTTCAGTTTGTGTCTGTTGTCCCTTATCCTGTCACTGGGCACCACTGAAAGGGGTCTGACCCCATCATCTTCACAACTTCCCATTTATACACATTGCTATGATCACCTTGAGCTCTTTCCGGAATGAGCAGTCTCCAGGTTCTCAGCCTTCTCTCATATGAGAGATGCTCCAGGCCCTTCATCTTAGCAGCCCTTTGCTGAACTTGCTCCAGGAGCTCTATGTCTCCCTTGTAATGGGCTGAGTGGAGGAGGAGGATCAGCTCCCCTCAGCCTGGTGGCCATCCTCTGGCTAATGTACCCCAGGATACCATTTGCCTTCTTGGCCACAAGGGCACATTCCTGTAGGAAACAACCCACTGGACTGTCACCCATGTTAGTCTGTACTTTATCCTTCCCATAAGCTCTTGATTTGCTTTTGTGAAACCCCTAGGCAAAGTACAACATATTCCAGCTGCTCTCTCGCATAAAGAGCAACTCCACTACCTCACTCTCCTGGCCTGTCTTTCCTAAAAAGGACCTAGCCATCTATGACAGCATTCCTGTCATTTGAACTATCCCAACATGTCTCAGTAATTGCAAGGAAGTGATGGCCGTGTGATCACACACAGATCTCCAACTCTTCTTGTTTATTCCCCATACTGTGTGCATTGGTGCATGGGCATTTCAGGGAGGTAACTGAGCCTGGAGATTACCCAGGATCAGTGCAAGAGGACCTTCCACACACTTTGGCAACTTCATGCACCTCCTGAAGGCATCCTGACTTGTCTTTCATTACACTAACATCACTGTAACTCTCCCTTTCCCCCATCCTGCCTAGTTTAAAGCCTTCCTAACCAGGCAGGCCAGCCTGTTGGCAGAGAAACTCATGCCCTTCTTAGTGAGATGGATCTCATCTCTTTCCATCAGTTGTCAGTATGGAAACAGCTCCCATGGTAGCTGAAACCAAAACCCTGTTGTCCAGCTGTTACCGTGGAATATCTGTATATTCCTTTTCCCATCCTTTCCTCTCACTGAGAAGAGAATGACCTGGGCTCCCAGACCATTGGCCACCATCCCCAGAGCTCTGAAATCCTGTTTGATGGTTTCCAATTTGCCCTTGGCACCATTACTGCCCTCGTGGAATGGCAGCTCGCATGGACATGGGTTTCCGTAACATCTTGATGATGTTTGAAGAGCACTGGAATAAGGCAGGAGTTTGCTTGCTCCCCGGCTATTTGCAGCTGGTCTTGAAGTGGGCAGTGGGTTGGCTGCGTTGCATGGATGATAGTATGTAGCATTAGATCTCGCTCTTTACCAAGTTCTGTAAAATGTACTGCCATTGAAGTGTACTTAGTTTTCTTTTTTAATTGATAAGCAGAAGTTTAGGAGGAAGAAACAAACAAATCCCTCCATTTCTTCAGGATCCTAAAGAATTCATATTTTGCCCTCTCCCTCTGAATTAATCTCTTTCCAAACCGGACAACTGAACCAAGGTAGGTTCCTTAGTGAGGCAGGGCTGGGGGAAACTTTGTGTCCCAATATAACATTGATGCCTGCTTTGTACTACTTCTAAGTGCAAATAGAGTGGCAATGGGTAAAAGCAAAGTAGAAAGCTGCGTTTAATCTTCCTTAATTCCCTTTCTGCTTTATGGAGCATCATTCTCCACCTTGTAGTTTGTCATAGCCCCAGCTTCTGGCCAAGGCTGCTAATGGTCCCCTCTCTCCTGAGATAATACTCAGTAATCTTTACTAATGCCCTAGGAAAGATGGAAGGAAAGACAAACCTATCTGCTCTTTTTTTCTAAGGCTCTGATACCAGATATCTAGAGCATACTATTCTCTAAATATTGCCAGTCTCCCAGCATATCTCCTATTAGGCCTTCCTGAATCCAGTAGCCAGATAAACATCTGTCAATGTTTCTGAAAAGACTGACATTCAAATTTCAAATAGCATCACTTTGTGATATAACCAATGTCCATTCTGTATCTGGATTGTCGGAAGATTACATCTCAATCTGTTTAAGAAGCACGTGTTAGAATCTCCCCTCGATGTGCTTGTGGTTTGTAGTATCACCCCAGTATACAAATCAGTAAGTCTGTGCAAATATTAGAAATCAATACTTATGTTAAATTCACAAGAAAGCAGAATGACTTGCAAAATTGTTGGACATGAAGTGCTAAGTTATCTTTCAGATACTGATTTTTAAAATATTTACTATCTGAGAATAGAGATGGGCAGGTTCAAGGAGAAGGTCCTGCTGGAAATGAAATCTATGTCCTGCATTAATAGGTAACAAATATTTGTACCTCTGTGATCTTCTATTTCCAGTTACTAAAACTGTAAGATCTTAGAAATGAACTTAAATCAATTAAATCAGTTAAATGAATTTTGCGTTTTTAGATCTTCATTCTGATATATGTCAAAAAGAGGTTTTGTATACTGAAGGCATAAATTTTTGATAAAATTTGCAACTGATTGATCAGCGTGGTTAAATCCTCAAAAATCTTTATAAAATGTTACGAAAGGAGGAGGCAAGAAACAAGGAGAAAACCTTTTGACATAGCAAGGCTCACTCAGCATAATTTGTGGGCAGATATATGCTTAAGGTGAATGAAATGATTTTATAAAATCTCTACATAAAATTTTATAAATACCTTAAATACAGAAATGTCATAACATACAATTTTTTGAATTAATAATGGATGATCTAATTTAAATTATATAAATAATGAGCAAATTATAAATCGTGTATTTTTGTGGACCATTAGATTCAGGTGTGTTTCAAGAATTATTCATGCTTCCACAGTGTTTTTTTTTTTCTTTTAACCTACAGCAAAACTGTTTTTTCTTGTATTCAGTAGTATGTGTTGCTCGGTTATTGGGACATGGTTTTTATGTTTATATTGGCTTTATTCAGCAATAAGCTATCTGGCAAAACAGGAAGGAGAAAAAATAATGGATCAAGATAATAGTCCATTCTCAGAAAACACTTCTGGGTTGCTGAGGGGCAATCCCTGATGTATTTATCTTTTATGATTTTACTATCTCTTTATCTAACATACAAAACCGATTTTACACATTGAGATGAAAAGGGTGAAAGGCAGGATAAAAATTAAAAGACTTGGACAGGCTTAAAGAGTTAAGTCTCCTGGGTTACTACTACAGCAATTTTGATAACTACTTACGACTGTTTTGCTCTCTAAAAGTTTTGTCTGCTGACAAAATAAGCATATATGTATCTAAATATGTGCATGCAAAAATAAGTATGTATACATGTACATACACGCTGTCTCCAGTGTATCATGCACTGTGTTGCCAGTTCAGAAAAAGGCAAGTTTCTGTTATTACTGCAAGACTTCATATTGATTCCATAGTTTAAAATATGTTATTTTACAGCAATTTTAGGGGGCATAATATCTTATGTCCTTAAATAATAGTGTTCTGACAGGTAATTTGGACAGTTAAAAAACTTGAATACCTGATAATCATGGTGTAGCCTAGACTACATCTTTCTTGCTTGCATCTTGTTACATACTATTTTGACTAAGTAATACCTGAGCATTCAGGTAAAATGAGACAAAACGGCCATGGAGATGCTGAACTTTTCCTTTATTGATGTCTAGGAAACTCAAGGTGTAATTGGGTAGTATGCTCTGAATTTGTTAGTGGATCCATTCTTTCATGAGAGTACTTTCTTATATAGTAAAGCATTGGATTGATGGCATCCCTAGCAGTGTTAAAGAAACGTGTAGATGAGGCACTTAGGGACGTAGTTTAGCCAGCAGGGTAGTGGTAGGTATATGTTTGGACTTGATGATCTTGAAGGTCTTTTTCAGCCATAATGACTCTATGATTCTATGTTGAAGCCCTGTAATAGATTTTAATTCTGTATCATACATTTCAAGGCATTTTTCTTGCTTAAATGGGCAAACCTGGTTCTCAAATGCTCTCATTTCTCTAGTATTTTCCTGGTACAAATATTTTTATGTGAAAAGTATCCATGTCATGTTTCCACATGGAGTGACATCCACATGGAGTAATCCAGTCTTCTTGCCTCATGTCTTTGTGTGGCATTGCAAAGTAGTTTATAGTTTGTAAGGTGCCTGGACTCATCCAACGTTAGTTCTATCTAGACTTCTTCCTCCTTCAGATAACTCAGTTTAAGATTGTTTCTGCAATCCATCGGTTTGCACATTTGCCATCTGCATATCTTTGGACTAATTTCTACACATTTGGCTTATCTCACAATTACTTTGTATTCCTTTCTCTGCACTTCCTTTTATACATGTTTCCTTCTAATTTTATATCATATTCTCATGTCATTTAACATGACAGTTATCTCCTCACATAATTAGGTTATCTTCACAAATAATTATTGGATTCAATGTGCTGTCATTTATCATCACCCCGTGATGACAGCAAGAAGGTAAAGGGGTAACAAAACATAACCTGTACGCACAGGCTGAGGATGAGGCCACTGGAGAAACATAGGAGTAGCTGTGTAAGGTGGTTATGGAGGATGGAGGAAGCATGATAGGACAGGGAAACCCTTGGGGGTTGATGCTACACCCTCAGATTAGTGTCCTCCAAGTACCATGAAAATTATGCACTTTCACATCTGCAGCATTGAGTGATCTGGGCATGTAGACAAAGTAATGCATTGCACAGACATGATGCCTGTTGATTTTAGTGGCCAAAGTTTCCAACTGCTCATTATCTTTCTTCTTCCTGGGAGCTGGCAAAGCCCTTCTGCAGCCCTGGGCAGCAGGTAGCTCCTGGGCAGTGTGCTGGAAGGAGAGCTGCTAAAGGGAAAGGTGGGGAAGTGGGAGGGGGTGAACCAAGAGCATGTGCTTCGTTAGTGCTACCAAATGGTAAATAAAAATCTGTGATTGATTAGGCAAGGAACAGCATGTGCTTTGTGTGTACATGAAACAGACTTTTAACTCCTGTTGTTTATGTAGTCAGTGACAATGAATAGACATGAGATGGCAAACAACAGTCTGAACAATCAGGAGTTTTGAAAAGCTGTATATTTTTTTTCTCTTGGATGACAGTTTTGAAGCACTGGAGGTCAACAGTATGGTTGCAGACTGCTGGCTCATTGATATGCCGCTACAGTTGGGTTTCTTGCTTGTTCTAAAGGAAATTGCTTCTTAGATATATCATATCATGAGATACTTTACATGCTATAAGGTACTTTAGTATTTTTAAGTACAATTTAACACTTGTTACACTAATGTTATAACTCTCCAAGAGCTTGCAAAATATAATAGTACCAGCAGTGTTTTTTTTTGTTTTTAGTAGTTTAATTGTAATGCAGAATGCATGTAAGGAAGTCATTCTTGTTATGCAAGATCTGTTGTTGCAGCCACATGATTTGAAGTAGTTGCAATATGAAGTATATTAGTATAGTATATGAATAGTATATGAAGCAGTTAGTATATGAAGTATAGTAACAGTTTTAGAGGTGTATTTTAAAGCAAAGAAATTTCCAGGCAAAAAAGAAAAATCTAAGAAATGTCTCACAAAATGTATCTGAAGGTGGGGTGAGGTATGATGGCAGCACAGAGGCTTAAGCAGCAGAACTGCCTTATGGAGCTCCGAAGTCCTTGTGAGCCAGAAACATCTTCCCCTTGATTCCTACCCATATCACCTGAAAGATTAAATATCTTACTCCTGCAACACATTCCAGCTCCTATACTCAGTCCCTTCTGTGTCAAAAATCTTTTAAATGGACTTCAAAGTTCTCTCAGGTAACTCCTCAGGTAAGTTCCTTCTACTATGCTTAGTCCCCACCTTTCAAAGTTCTCCTATCCAGAAACGCCAAGGTTTCCTGTTCCTCCACACCTTGGCGCTGTCCTTCCTCAGTCTTCCACCCTCAGGTTCTGCTATGGCTCTGTCTTCTTGAGCACCAGTACTACCGTAGTACTTTCAGAATGTGCTAAGTTTGGTCCCATCAGTTCTGTTAAAGGAAGTTTTTAGAAAGTATCTACCAGAGAAAATGACAAATGCTTTTAAAACTGTGGGTAATAAATGCAAGGGCCTAAAAAATCCGTAATAACTGAAGTATGCAATTTTTTGTGAATATGTAAAAACATCTGTGGTAGAGCAGTTTCAGAAATCATTACTGAGTCCTAAAACAAAATCAGCTACTGTTTTGTGAAAATTTCTTCTCCGCTTTACTCCTTGGCAGTTTTATGATGTGCAACCATAACTGGTCCTACAGGTTTGGGAATAACTGACAGCAGAACTTGTGACCTCAGGAAACTGGTCCTGTTAAGGTCTTGCAATAGAGCTTTTGGCACTGAAGTTAACTTCTTAGAATTAATGTAGGTGTTGTGTTGTGTAATGTATACATAACCTTGGCTTATGTGTAGATGAAATGACTACCTGTTTGTATACACACCTCTTGTGGCACCAAAGGCTAATGTGGAGCTATGACTTCCTTATGCCTGTGTATCCAGAACGGAATCCTCTCAAAATAGCATCTCTAATCTAGTCTATCATTCCTAGTAGGGCAACGGTTTGCCCCATCTCCCACCCAGAAGACAAAACAAGGTTCCTGTAAGATTGTTCTTGTGTTCTTCATCAGAGCTTAAACCCCTTGCAGTGAGAAATCAATGCTATAAAGGCTGTAATTTCATTAGTACAGTTAGAAATCCCCAAATGATGAATTGCTGTTGTCCACTTTGACATTTACATAGTTTTAATGTAGACAAACTACAGTAGAAGAGCCAAGCAGGGAGTGAATATGTGGCAATTGTTAATCCGTTGTGCTTGGGCAAGCATTTTATCATAATTATTAAAAGATATTTATATAAGGACAGGCAAAATTGTCCTGAACTAGCCTCTCTGTGGGTGATGGCAGGGAGCTAATGGTTTCTCCCTTGCTTGAAGGGAAGGGAGAACAGCTGAGGAATGGGCTGAAATGATCCCCATGTTCTGCAGTTCTGGAAGGTTTTCCTTAGAGCATAATCTGTTTAGGCACTGCAATTGTTTGGGCACTTTTGCAGTGCATGTCATACTCCTTATTTGTATTTTTATTTCCTAATATATTACCATTATTTTTAGATATAATACAGTACTAGATCTTGTTCTACTCATGATTATTTTTATTTTAAATATCTACCTAACCTTGAATTTTGGAGGCTGTGTTATTTATTCTTTTGTGTAATAGGGTTATCCTGAAAGTAATGCTCACCAGGGATCATTAAAGAGGATATTCTGTGTCATGAGTGGAAGGTTATTTTTTATCACCAGACTAAGGAGTGGTCCTCATAGACCTAGTCTAGGGGTCCTAGTCTTCTATCCTAGTCCCCCAAAGGACTAAAATGTCTCAATTACCTTTCAGATAATACAGATACTCTCTGTTACCAAATTCATTCATATTTGTGATGAAATCTTCAATATATTGTTTTATCATGAATAAACAAATGACTATTTATTAAATACCCCACAGTAATGCTTGTTAGACCCAGATTATGCCAGATTTTGAAGCATTAGTGTATTTGGTCAAATAGCATAGCATATTGCTATTTGTACTCCTATATCAGTTATTTAAAAAGAGGCAGCACACAGAAAAGCTTTGGTCTCAGAAGCCAAAAGTGCTTGAACTCTGTACTTAGTATCTCAGCTTCCCACTTTAGTGTTTTGATGTGAGAAAGAATGAATTTGCCACCTGTGGAAAATACATTTCAACAAGATACCTTCCTTCTCCCAGAATAGTGTGCTATTTTAAGACAACATAGAATTACTTTCCTATAAATATTCAAGGATAAAATTCAGATATTTTTAGTAACTGTTGTAATTTTGTTGGAAGTACTGAAAATATGCTCCTGGATAACGGCAGTTGTGAAAATTTACTCAGTTTATTCAAGAGTCCTTGTGAAACAGAGCTAATTGTTAGTCACAGCAGCATGTCAGTAATATATACTACTTCATCATGACTCAATAGAGGCATTAAACCAACAAAGACCACTCTGAAAAGCGTCAAAGTCATGCTGTAGAGAGTAGTATTGTGAAGCACTGATTTGGCAGAACATATGATAATGCCACATCCAGTCCAGATCCAGACTCTGGATCAAGGCAGGTGAAAAGAATCCATTGCTGTACGGGTGCAGCAGAAGGACATCTCTCATGCCTCTGAACACAGGGCAGGGCAGGTGAAAAGAATCCATTGCTGTATGGGTGCATCTCTCATGCCTCTGAACACAGGGCAGGGCTGAGCCACAGCAGCAGTAAGCAGTGTGGAGGAGCTGGGCAGGAGGAGGATTGTGAGATCCTCCTGCTTTCATATGATACTGGCCTGTGATGTTAACAAACACACAAATTACCATGGAACAAAGCATACTTTTATGAAACATTAATTTAAAGCAGACTGTGAATATACTCTTTATGTAGATGACCCATCTGTATTTAGTTTCAACAAGAGTCTACATAAATATACACATTATTTTGTGTCATGCAGTCCCCAGAACGTGGACATAGATATGTGCTTTATATCTGTACTTGACTGGTGAGCTTCAGAATGAAAAATAGTAGTTATAGATTTATTTACTTTCAAGGACAGGAAAGAGATTCAGAGGGAAGCAAAATAATGCATTATCACTAGTCAACAAACAGTTTATCTCCATCAGTGCCATAAAGATAAACTTCTGTCTCAGAGGTATCCTGCTTTTTTGAAGTAAAAGGGGTGGAGGATGTTTGCATGTATGTAGCAGTTACTGTCACAAGTATATGATTGCCAGAAACAAATCAAAGTAATATAGACATACCTTTTTTAAATATGGAAAATTTTATTATGTAAATGGTATTTGAGTTATGCACTTTCTTCTTCCATACCCGTACTTGAAGAAATACACCAGCACTACAGGGTAGATGGGATGAAGCAGGCACATATGGAGGTCTCCCTCCACCCACCTTTCCCAATTTTAGTGTTTTTGAATATTCATTTCAGTACTTCTGAATTCTCATTTTCACCACTGAACAAATCCAGTCTAGGAACTAAGCAAAATAACACAAGAGGAGTCAATCTAAAAAAACCCTAATAATTGTGCTACTCTTAAATCAATGTAACGGAGACCAGAATAGTATTTTGCATGTCCTATATTTTTGGTTATATTTGGTTAGTTAATTTGCCCATGTGAAAGAACCAATACTCAATAGAAAGTCTTTCTTTTACTAATAATTTTGTGTGTTCTTTCATGACACTGAATTGCTGCAGAACTGATAATGTTTGATAGAGGAAGAAGGCAGCTGATGTTAGAGATGCTGATTTAAGTGTATATTTGTAATGTATAAACAATATTTCTAAATCAGTATTTTTTATAAAAAGCTTTCTTTTTTTCCGTGCTTCAGCTGGCATTGGCATCAACAACTGTTTGAAGTGGGTGCAAGAGGTTTCCCTATAGTCTTGTCTGGTAGCATTTCCTTGCCTGAATGCAAATGCTTGAGGTATCCCCACTGGAGCACTGTTTTTTGGATTGCATGGTCCCTATAACTCTCCCCCTTGTCTTTCCTCACTTAAAACCTTCCATAGGGTATGGAGAGTCACCGCTTAGTGACCCTCAAGGCTTCTCTCCGTTGCTGTTGGGGACTGATGATCTCGAAGCTGTCCCAGAGAAGATCCTGTCCAGCAAAGAAAATACCTTCCTTGCACCCTGCTGTGTGAACTGCTGCACACACTCTCCAGTCTTTTGCACATGCACATTTTCAGCAGGTGCAACCACTCCAGTATGTGTTTCAGATTCAAAATACCTAAATTTGAGGAATTAGGAGTCAAAGGTGTCCTCTGTCTAACACCATCTGCATTTTGCATCTTTAAGACTCCATCCATCTCACCTGTTCCCCAGTCTTTTTTTTTCCCACTTTGGCGGGTAATTGCATAATGCGTTTGCCTCTTAAGTGGCAAGAAACAATTCCTGGCTGCTCTTATGATAATCACTATTGCTTGAAGCAATTGCAGCTTAACTAGTGGATACTACTAGAAGCCTTTCATGGCAGAGATGTTTTGATATCACAGTTTTCATAGTAAAAGCTGCATACCGACATCACAATTTCAGTCAGAACTTGTAAGTCACGAAAAGATTTTGCAGATCATCACAAAGGAGTCAAGTGAATATAAACTTGTCTTTGTTTTAGAAAAATAAACAGAAAATCTGGCTGAGAGCTGGGTATGCTTGGTTCTGTTTTTTACTGAATCTAGGTTTGTCCTCTATAGCTACCCCCTAGGAGAGTCTAATTATGTTCGTTTGAGCAGCATGTGCACTTCATTATAATATAATGTTTTATGTATCTTTCTTCATTTTTACCCATTGATAAAGATGATAAATTCAGCATTTAAAAAAAAATATTAATATGATGCACTCATGATTCCTCTTTTAACATAACAGGTAATATTTTATTGCGGATACTTTTTAGTAATGAAAAACAGGACTGCCAAAGAATGATTTCTTTAAGAGCTACATTTTATCTTAAAAAAAATGTGTGAGAAAATGAGCAGAAACTGTGCAAAGACTGTTGAGGCAAGTCTGAAGGTTAAACAATTATCCTGCCTGAAATTTTGATTGATTTTAAGTACCTGCTTTTAGGGGAAAACAGGAGTGCCGGCATCATTTGAAGCCCATTTTAGAATGCCGCCCTTTCAGCAGAGTTGTTTCCATGGAATTCCACAAGAATTTTGTGCATTTGGAAACTTGACTTGTTCAGAGAAATCATGTGGGTCATTGCTTTGCGTGAATTGATGTACACTTTTTTTTGTCAAACTGAGAGGCAAAATCTCTTCAAAGAAAATAGTGCCACTAGAGACTGAATTCCCTTGTAACAAAATACCAGTGTTAAGTATGCCTGACTTTGAAGTATGTATTTTATCTTACATTTAAATTCATGCATTCCATAACTACTGAAGGCCACATACCTTATACGTTTAGACTGACGCGTTGCTCTTGCTTTGCTGAGTGAATACTGTTCTGAAAGATGCTAGACTGGCAATGAAAGTCATTAGTCGTGAAAAGAGAGTCAATGAGAGAAGTTCCTAATAGCAAACATTTGTGAACTACAAGCAGCTTTTCATTAAGCATGGGCAGCTGAAGACCAGACAGCAAAATAAACAAGAACTTTGTGAGCGCTCTCTGTGTGTTCCTGGACAAAGCTCACTCTGTTGCTAGTATATATTGATTTAAATCTAGAGGATGCTGAGGGAGGAAAAAAACAATCATCACTTATGATGAAGCTATTGTAGAACCTATTAGAAATAGATTAACTTTTTTTCTGCCTGAGTGACTGCTAATTGCTGTTTTTTTCACCAAATGTCTTACACAGTAACTATGAAGAAATGATATGCAATGTGCTTTTGGGCAAATATTTCGATTTTCTCTGCTTGTTCAATTTGTGGGGCAATCAGCTTAGCTTTGTAATCCCCATATAAAGCGTTGAAGAAGAGTTATACCTTTTCAAAAACAAAAAGGCCCTAGACAGTGTTTAATTTTTAAACATGAATGAATATTGCCATTATCACCACCAATAGGTTAACAACTCCTGAAATTGCTAGGGGGAATGAGTTTGAACTTTGCAGATTCCTTTGGATCCCTGTAAATGTTGGCCATACTGTGAAGGAGTTTTGGAACCTTCTGCAGAGTACAGGATTTTCCTGTTGTTGTAGGAAAACCAGTAAATAAGGATTCTTATCTCAGGACAATCTTTATTTTGCCAAGAGAATATGCTCATGACATTTGATATATACAGTAGAAGTCTATTAATTCCTCTGTAGACTAGAAGGAGTAAGAGAAAACCTCTTCTTCCCCTCTATTGAACAAGTCAGCTCTAAATGCTATGGATTACTCAATGGAAAACAACTTTGCCCAATTTGTGTGTGTATCAGGCAAATAATGCATGCTTGCTTTTTCTTTACTTAATACTTAACTGACCAGTATCACAGTTTTTTTGCCCCCCTTTTTTTTTTGGTCAACGTTGGAAAAAAAAAGTCCTGTCTGACCTCAGTCCTGCTGAGAAATGATGTACTTGGGTGACCAACCTGGTGCTGACTGAAGGGCAGCAGACATGCCACTGAGCTCAGCATTGCATTGGTCTCATGGTCCTCATGGGCCGGTTTGTGTGAAATACAAGAGCATTTTTAACATTTTCAGTAGATTTTTTTATTTTTATTTTTTTAGATCCGGAATATAGCTCAGTGAAACAGCCACAGAATTTAGCTTCCTTTTGCTTAAAGTGAGTATTTCTGACTTGGATGCTTGGAAATGAAAGTGCTGAGGTAAAACAGGCTATAATTGTGCGTGCAGCAACTGGGGAAA